>PVJI01016577.1:0-37925 GCA_004026765.1 Micronycteris hirsuta | reverse complement strand
TCCAGCCCCTTCTTGCCTGCAAGGTCTCCTTTGAGAAATCAGCTGACAGTCTTATGGGGATTCCTTTGTAGGTAACTGTCTCCTTTCCTCTTGCTGCCCCCAGGATCCTTTCCTTTTTTTTGACCTTGGGTGATATAATTATGATGTGTCTTGGTGTGTTCCTCTTTGGATCCAACTTCTTTGGGACTCTCTGAGCTTCCTGGACTTCCCGAAAGTCTATTTCCTTTGCCAGCTTCGGGAAATTCTCCATCATTATGTGTTCAAATATTTTTTCAATTCCTTGGATTTCTTCTTCTCCTTCTGGCAGCCCTATGATCCGTATGTTGGGACGTTTACAGATGTCTTGGAGGTTTTTGAGCCCCTCCTCCATTTTTTGAATTCTTGTTGCTTCATTCTTTTCTGGTTAGATGTTTTTTTCTTTCTGCTGGTCCACTCCGTTGATTTGAGTCCCAGTTTCCTTATCTCTATTGGTTCCCTGCAGATCTCTCCTCATTTGTTCAAGCAAGTTCATTAATTTTTCATTGAATTCTGAAAGCATCCTTATTACAAGGAATTTGAACTGTGCATCTGATAGGTTGGCTATCTCTTGGTCGGTTAGCTCTGGGGTTTTGATTTGTTCCTTTCTTTGGGCCATTTTATTTTTTTTCCCCCTCGGTGATCCTGTTACTGTAAGGGGGGAAGAGTCTTGGGGATCCCCTGTGCAGGGAAGTTCCCGGTAGTTATGCTGTGACGTAGCCCGTGGGGCGGGACCTGAGCGCACAATGGCACCTGCTCCGCTCTCTGCACCCACACCGCCTCCTGCAAGCAATTCGGGCCCCTCTGCACTGGCTCCGGGGGTCGCTCAGGGGTCGCTGGACGGGCTGCACAGCTCCAATCCCCCGCGGGTCTCCCCAGCGAACTTTCCTGTGAGGCCGGGAGTTCCTCCGGCCGCGGACTCCACCCACACCGGCGCTCTCACTCTGTGCTGAAGGGTTGCGCCCTGCTTTCTCTCCCGGTTTCTCTGCATGCAAATGCGGACCTGCCCGGTCCACCGGTCACAGACGCGCTTCAGTCCAGCCCCTGTCTGGGTGTGCTGCAGCCCCTAGGGAACTGCCCCTCAGACCGCGGTCCTGCCGTCTGCTCACCAGCTCACCGCGGGGTCGCTGAGCGCTCTCCCTCCGCCCTGCTCCTCCTGGCTCACCAAACTAGATGAATGTATCTTCTTTAATTCCTTGGTTGTCGAACTTCCTCTCAATATGATTTTCTGTCAGATCTGGCTGTTTCTGGATGTGTAGATTTCTGATTTTTTTCCTTGTTTGGTTGTGCGAGGTAGTACAGTGCATTCACCTATGCCGCCATCTTAGGAAGACTGAAGCTAATTCTTTTTACAAGAAACCTAAGACAACATTAATTCATTGAACAAAAATGTCTCAGACCTACTGAGCAGATGCACGGTGCTAAATCCATTAGAAAAAATACTAGTACTGTGCTAGCTGTGCTTGAAAGGGCAGAAGCCGCCTGGAAGGGAGGGAGACCACGGACTGAAATGGCTGTCCAGGAAAACTGGAGCCGATGTGCGTATAGTGCAGGTTCACATTGTGACTAAGGAGAGAAGCGATGTTCCTGCTCTTCAGATCACTGTATAAGGCCCCAGCCCTTGTCACTGGCCTTAAAGCGGGACTGAAAATTTAAAAGCTTCCAGAGTCACCCAGGAAACGTACATGAGTACAGCGAGCTGGGAGGGATGGTGGGCAGCAGGAGAGGACGCTCCTTCCTGCAGAGGGGCTTGTCCCCCAGCTGCCTGTCAGTAAGACCGGGGCCAATGGTTGCCTCATCTTCTCATTTTCCAAGGGGAACCAGACATGTAAATGTTTATGTGAAATCTCCAAATTATTAAATGTGGGCAAGAAATTAAAACATTTTAAAGATCATGATGGCTACGGAAAACATCCACAGCTAGATCCCATTCTGCGAGTTCTGGACCTCTGCCTCGCTCACTCTGAAAGCCTGTCATGGGGAGGCCGCCACCTGGGGGCAGCCACTCACAAATGTGAGACATTTACCAAAGGGGTTTGTGATCGCTTTTTCCAAGGCAGTCAAATTTTGATCTATTTGACAGTAGTTAATACACTTCAGAATTAATTCTTACTCAATCAAAGGCTTACTCTTAAGTGTTCAAAGTCAAATTGAAAGTGCTCACAATATTATTTTACTATGTCAGAATGTATATGCGCATACGTGTTTTGGTTTTGAGGCAAGGGTCCCTGGCACAGGTACAGGTAGGTATCACCATTTCAGTCCAGGAGAGAGAAGAGGCCGGATATAAGGATGTACAAGTCTAACCTTCAGACTCTGTCTGCTCTAAATTTTATGATTTGCATCAGGTAAATTACCGTCTCTACTTTCCCATTTCTTCACCTGTCAAATGGGAAGTAGGACCCTTTTTTTAGAAGTATTTTTTCCTGATTATGCTATTACAGTTTTCCCAGTTTCCCCCCTTTATCCCCCTCCTCCCTGCCCCCCAACCCTCCAGCATCCCCCCTCTTAGTTCATGTCTATGGGTTGTACATATAACTTCTTTGAGTCCTTTGTTTCCTATACCACTTTTTATCTCTCTGAATCTATTTTATGCCTACTAGTTATGCTTCTCCTTCCCTGTACTTTCCTCCCGCATTCCTCCCTTCCCCCACCCCACTGAAATCCCTCCATGTGATGTTCATTATTCTGATTCTATTCCTGTTCTAGTTGTTTGCTTAGTTTTTGTTTTCATTGTTTTTCTTTACTTTTAGGTTCATTTGTTGATAGTTGTGAGTTTGTTGTCATTTTACTATTCATATTTTTGCTCTTCTTTTTCTTAGGTAAGTCCCTTTAACATTTCCTATAACAATGGCTTGGTGATAATGAACTCCTTTAACTTGGCTTTGTCTGGGAAGCACTTTATCTGCCCTTCCATTCTAAATGATAGCTTTGCTGGGTAGAGTAATCTTGGATGTAGGTCCTTTCCTTTCATGACTTCAAATATTTCTTTCCAGCCCCTTCTTGCCTGTAAGGTTTTGAGAAATCAGCTGATAGCCTTATGGGCACTCCTTTGTAGTTAACTGTCTCCTTTCCTCTTGCTGCTTTTAGGATTCTCTCTTTATCTTTCATCTCGGGTAACTTAATGATGATGTGCCTTGGTGTGTTCCTCTTTGGGTCCAACTTCTTTGGGACTCTCTGGGCTCCCTGGACTTCCTGGAAGTCTATTTCCTTTGCCAGATTGGGGAAGTTTTCCATCATTATTTGTTCAAATAAATTTTCAATTTCTTGCTCTTGTTCTTCTCCTTCTGGCTCCCCTATGATTCGGATATTGGAACGTTTCAGGTTGTCCCAGGGGTTTGTAAGTCTTTCTTCACTTTTTTGAATTCTTGTTTCTTCATTCTGTTCCAGTTGGATGTTTATTTTTTCCTTTCATTCCAGATCATTGCTTTGGGTCCTGGTTTCCTTCCTGTCACTGTTGGTTCCCTGAATATTTTGCTTTATTTCATTTTGAGTATCTTTCATTTGTTTTTTTTTTTCATTTTTCAACCTAGCTCAATCAGATCTGTGAGCATTTTTATTACCAAGGCTTTAAATTCTCCATCCTATAATGATTTACACCTAGGGTGTGCTAAGCTCTCTGCTAAGAACTTACATAAATGACCTGATATAAACCTTCTAGTTTCACTCTGACTAAGTATTATTAGATGCCATTTGATATATGAGAAGAATAAGGCTCAAAGAGATTAAATATTTCACTTCTGGAAGACAAATCTTGTATTTAAAACTTCCACAAATTGACTGTGAATGCATTTGGAACAAAATCTAAGATGCTATTGTAAACTGAGTGGATATTATGTGCCAACTTCTACAAAAATACCAACACAAAAATGTACTTGTAAGCTAGAGATGGGATTCACTTATTAATTGAACATCTACTATGTATTAGGTGTATTGAGAGATATAATAGAGTAATACATGGGCCTTGCTTGTGTTCAAGGAATTAACAATCAATTAGAAGAACTGAGAGTGCATGATGAGTTTTAGAGAGCTTCACTTGGGGTCAGGTCCTTGGGAATTCAAATATAAACTTTAGGCTCCAGCATTCACTGGAGAGTGATTGCATACATTGTTTGTTCTCTTATCTCTTAAGTGTTTTTCTGGTATTTAAAATGTTATATTTTTTCTAATGATAAGGTAGCTTGAACCACAGCATCTGGTAGTAAGTTGTAAAAACATGGCATTTTTGTTGTTCTGGGTTTAAAAATATCAAACAATTTAGTTCTGTATTGTTTCTATTCTCCTTAAACTATGCATTTTCTTTAAGGCTAAAGGACGAGAAAATAGCCTTTAATATATTTTCTGGTAATGTATGTGGAACAGCATTTACTCATTCAATCATCATGTTAGGCACCCACGCATGTGCAACACTCTGTTTAGGGCACTATGCGAGAGCCCTAAGTAACAAGATTCCTTCCATACAGCTATTCTTTCTGAAACTCAGTCTAGTGGGGGATGGACATGTGACATAGTGGGGGGTTGCTGCAAGCAATGGGTGGGTACCCTAGAGTCAGTCTGACGAGATTTGAATCCCTATTCTCTAACTTGAGCAAGTAACTCAAACATCCATGTGCCCCTGCTTCATTATTTGCAAACTTGGGATAATAGCATCTAGGTCATTTGATTGCTGTAAAGAGTAAATGAGATAACCCACTCTTAGAGGTATGGCCTCAGAAATGCACTGTAATGGACACCAGTGCACACATCACTGATGTTCATAGAGGCACTGTTTGTAATGGTCCCAACTAGTTCATCATTAATGAGTAGAACAGATCAATCATTTGGGGCATATTCCTACAATAGGATACCATGGAACAATGAAAATTGATCGATTGCATCTACATCTGTATGCAAAAGCATGAATGAATATTTTAAAAAATAATATTGAGTGAAAGGAGCTATACACAACAAAACAGATACTTCATGTTCTGCTTCTATAAAAATTCAGAAACAGGAAAAATGAAAATTGAATCATATATCCTTCCAGATGCATAACTAAGGGCAAAATTATAAAGATGAACAAGTAATCAATACCATAAAATCAGTATATGATGGTCAAGAAGGGGTGGAAGTTACTGAGAAAGGAAAAACCAAATTGTCAAGAGATTTGGGGGAGATTTCTAGGTATTTGGAAGGGCTCTGCAATGAAGGTTAGGGTTGGGTTAGAGAGAGCAGAGGAAGCCCCAGGCCAGGTCAATACGGAGCCTCAGTGAGGTGCGAAGAAGTGCAAAGAACATGGGGAAATTAGAGAGGAGTGGCAGGGGAGGGGAGCAGACATGTTAAAGACCTTGCCCTGAATTGCAGAGAATATTAAACTATTCTATCAGAATTATTCACTCCTTAGCAACTGGTTATATCATGTTTTCTCTTCATCCCCGTGTTAACATCGTCTCTCCAGTGATATAAGAAGCCACTTTGAGAACTGGTTCTTGGTGTCACTGAATCTTTCGTCAGCTCACAAAACCCTCCAACACAGAGCCCCACGTCTCCTCAGGTTAGGAGTCATTCCCAGTTCACAGGGGAGGCAACTAGGATCTGAGCCAGTTGAAGGACTTGCCCAAGATGTCACAGCCTTGTCCCACCCTCAGCATTGGCACGGTGGGACCACACTGTGGGCATTGAGCAGTTATTGACTAAAGCTGGAAGGGACACAATTGAAAGCTTGGGGAGTTTTGTTGGTTTTTTTTTTTAAGGGAGAAAAGGATGCAAAAAGAGAGTACAGAATCTTGCATTAGAATTTAGGACTTTGTTGGGTCGGGAGAGATGGTGAGAACCCTTGCTCCATCTCCCCTCCGGGACCACCACGGACAATAGACTCAGCTATGCCCACAGCTCCTCAGATCGTGGTGTGGCATTAACTCAGTCACCACATATGTTCATGCTGAATATTTCTATCTGGAATCTGTCATTTAGAATGTCATCTTCTGTGACAAGCTAACGGTCTCTCCTCAGAGCAAGCTGTGCAAATCCCATTAGCAACACTAATCACATTTGAGCAAGGGCTCCTGTGTTCCCCTTTGAACATTATACCCTCTTATGTCACTTAGCATGTGATGAGAAACAATTGTGAAAACAAAGTAGCCCTTTCATGGGGACAGGTCCCATGAAAGACAAAAAAGCAAACACTTTAGTTGGTCCTCCGGTGGCAAGGTTCCCCCAGAGGGGAAAATGTTTGCTTTTTTGTTTTTGTTTTTGCTTTTTTTTTGTTTTTGAGAAAAGAACCTTCAGATGTGATTTTTCAGATGTGCATAAGGAAAGAGGGAGAGGCAGTAGCAACAGCCAGGAACACATTCATTAATTAATGTGAAACGATTAATCTAATCACGAGAGCAGGGCGTGACTGCTCCAAGTCATCATCTAAAGTCAGTTTTCTCCGAAGTGTGTTGGCTACAATAGCCAGTTCCAGAGATGTGGAGCAAAAATGTGTGCTGACAAAATAGCAAAAATGTACCTGCGCCGGGCACCACCCCTCGGGACTTTGATAGGTGCCTTGTCTGGTTTCAGCTCCTTTCCTCGCTTCTCATTTTTCTCTTCCCTGCTTTCCTGCCGAGCTCTTACCACTGGCTAGTAGTCTGTATACTGTATTTATTTATTTTCTGTCTCCCCCACTAGAATGTAAGCTCCCTGAAGGCAGGTAATTTTGTTGCTCGTTCTTTTCTGCTATATCTTTAGAATCCAGTACAGAGTAGGTATTCAATTAGTACTTGTTGAATAAATAAATGAGCTGAGATCTTTACATGAATTATAGTATTGAGTTATCAAAAAATTATTTGAGGTGAGAACTATCTTTACCTTTATTTACAGATGTAGAAAATGAGGTTTCAAAAAGAAACTTGACCACAGTCAGAAAGATTACGTGTCAGAGTGTTAGGATTAGAACGCGAGTCTCTCCAAGTCCGGAATGTTCTTACCCCTCCAGGAGCCATGAGCTAGGAGAACAAGAGCCTACGTTAGAATGAATAAACAGGTCCTTTTGTAGCGAGATGTTTCCGCCCCATTTTCAGGATGATCCAACTGTGTTGGGAGGCATATGGTGAAGGTAATGCAACATGAGCTATTTCTATCTTAAAAATATTCCAACAATCACATTTACCAGTGTTCTTAAAGAAACAGCATCTCTTAAGAAAACAGCTTAATTTGTGTTCTACCAGTAGAGTCCTGTGCAGCAAGGATGGTGAAAATGAGGGTGGTGGTACTGAACTGACATTTATGGAGCGGGGACCACATGCCAGGCGCTTTATATTTAGTGTATCATCCAGTCCTGACAACGACTCCAACGCGTGCAGCCTGAGGGCTGTCCCCCCCCCTCCCCCCGCCATGTGCACACTGTGGCTCACACTGTAGGTGACTCCTGAGCAATGCGGGCGTCAGGGGTGCCCGCTGCCCTGCAGTCTAAAGTTCAGCATAACTTTTGACTCTACAGTGAGTTTTCACGTCTGTGGACTCAACCACCTGTAGGTAGAAAACAGTATTTTTGATCCTCAGTTGGGAATCTGCATTTGAGAATTAAAAAAATACTGTTTTCCACCCGTGGTAGGTTGAATCTGCAAATGTGAAACCCATGAATATGAAAGCTGACTGTATTGGAGAAAATCCACTTATATGTTTAATCGTTTATTCAATATATTATAAATGCTTACATTATATCATGAACTCTCTTGGTTAAAACATGACCTCCAGGCATGCACACTCAAATGGAAAAATCACATAGATTATCTGAGGCTAGAACATAGTCTCCTGATTTCTAGTCCAATATACTTTTAGTAAAAACATAGGGTATCATTTTCACTTTACAAGATCAATACTGATAATTTGTTTTTCTAAAAGCAATTTATAATTTCATTTTCACCAACACCCAGCATAATTGAATATGCTTAAGTTTTCCAAGTGTGTTTGAATTTTACACATTTTATAGATGGCAGCTTAATCCCCTAACTCAGAACTAAGATATTACCACCCAGAATTCAAAGATCATCATCATCATTACTGATATCATCAAAACCTGTGACTTACAGGTGAGGAATTAGAGCTCACACCATCTCCGGAGTTCTTAACCTACACTTTCGATCGGGCATAAGTGGACTGTGTACACCAGCCAGTGTTTAAGCAGAGGGGGGTCCCTGCCTTGAACATGACCCACACGTTTATAGTTCTGGGGTCCTGAGATTTCTGTGACTCTGTGGCATTGGAAGCTTTCTGGATTAGGAGAATGGCTCTTTTTCAGGAAGGGGGAGCTTCTGGAGATGAACAACTGGATCGGCTCTCCCTCCACTGGCTAACTCGACCCCCTGGAGCCAGCTCTCTGCCTGACCACCACCACGTCTCTGGGGCGTCCAGACGTGCCGTCTCACATTGATGCACTGTGTGGAGTACACCATTTAATCCTCCAGCAGCCTTAAGAGGCATTCCCTATTCTTATTTCCGTTTTACAGGTGAGTAAACTGAGACAGAGAAATTAAATAAACTAGTTGACAATCATTAACTACTAACTGACAGATCAAGGACTTAAGTCTAACTGTCAAGTTCTTGAGCTTGACCTCCATCTACTGTTTCTTAAAACACCCGATGTTAGTAAATCACTCTATTGATATGTAGATTCTATCCAATAGATTGCTTCTAAATTTGTATATACTGTAATTTTTATTATATGACACCTATGCACAGTGCCTAAGCACGGTGTGGATCACGTGAACATTACTCCATGACAACCCTAATGGATGCAAAAAATAAAACTAACAAAAGCCCCATCAGTCTGTGCTCTCTGGTTTGAAGAACTGAGACTTTAAAAAAGGAGACTGAAAAAAAAAGTCTTTAGAGGATCCAGCAAACCAGCAGCTCAGAATATGGCAAAGGAAAAAGTATTTTCATCATTTGACTCTGAGTGGGCATTCAATAAAAACTTGCTGACTGGAGGGAATTAAACCAGCAGATATTCGTGACTGACACAACATGGAATAATTAGAAAATCTATTTGAGGAACAACTTGATGAAGCAAAGCACAATTAAATGGGCTGATGTAAGAGCAGTACAATGGTGTCAGAGCATCTCGGTTTCAGGCTGAGAAGCAGCTAGAACACTGTCAACTGTGGAGAATGTAGAGGCAAGGGCCAAATAAAATTTCTTCAACTTGATAATTTTTGAAAGTGTTTATACAGTTGCTATATTAAATGCTGTGGAAATTGTTTTTGAATCTGTGCAGGAGAGTCAGTGTATCTCATCTCCATGTAAATCTGTGTGTATTTGTAATGCAAGTGCAATGGATAACAAACCTATAATAACTGCACCTCAGACATTCTGATTTCAACTTAAAAATAGTATTTAAGATTATATCCTCAGAAACGGTATTGTTGCAAGATGAAATCAAATAGTTAAGCTTCGAAGGAGGGGAGGGAGATGGAATGGGAAGGCAGTTTAACAAATGGTAATGCTGAGCTTGTGTTCCTGAGAAAGAAATGTAGGCTTTTCAATTTTCAATTGAAATGCAGCCCTCCGAGATGCTTCTGGTGTTTGGGAAGTCAACTTCTCTTATTAAATTGTGCAGAAATTGACAGATTCCAAACAAATAGAGAGAGTAATCATTGGAGAGTTCTCGATAATCTGGCAATATGGAAATTACAAATTACAATATTTTCCCCTTGAGGAAATGAAATATGCAAAAGAACAACTGCATAATACAAGAGAGTGGGTGTGCAAGTAATCCCTCATAGCTACTGTTCGCAAGCTCCCTTATCACAGCTGTGTACTTCTCAGTTAATAACGAATGCACAAAATTAAGTTTAAAGTGAATTATAAAATTCCTTTAAAGTTCAGTTTTTACATAAAGCGCCATCAGGAAATATCATAAAAATGCTCTGGCAACCAATGGCGTAAATCTTTTTAAATGTCTGTGCACTTTCCTGAACACTCCACGTTTTTACTGTAATGCTAACACTTCTTTATGTCAAGGAATTTTTCTAATCTGTTTTCAGCTTATTACTATATGTAATAATCTTGGTCCTAAAGAAATAGGAAAATGTAGCTCTGCCAGAAATACTTTTTACAATCTTGATGTCATCTTAATAAGATCATGTCTTCTACTTATCTGGGAATATGATATGGAAATCCAATACTGGTGGTGATGATAATATTAATTCATTCTTTATTCAACAATACTTTGGCAAATGCATGTTCTCTACGTATGAGACCCAGAGTTCAGTATTTTGAGGGGTATGGTAAGCGCAGCACACAGAGCTGCCTTTGGAGAGTTTATCGCTCTTTAAAGAACAGTTGAAATCACGATTTTTAACAGTAGTTCTCACAAAACAACTCTCAGTGCAGGACCAAGGTCTTCGGCCAACTCCTAATTATTCAAGAAGCTTACTCATCGTCCCATCTCCTAAGACCTTGCCTTATCAACTTCACCACTTGTCAGGTTCTCCCACCGTGGAAGTACACAAAGCAGGGAGAACCCACGTCCATAGGAATGTGACAAGTCTGACTAGAGGTCTGTAGGGAAATATCTGTCTTGTTTCAGTCACACGAGTAACCTAGATCACCATGTTCAACGCAAGTGTGTAGGTCCCAGGCTGGTCCGGCACTTGATGTGGGCAAGCTTTCTGCGTTTGCTTTTGTCTTGTGGTTGTCAGCTCCATCTTTACAAGTGTTTCCTGTGAAGATTTGTGGAAGTCTTATTTTCCCCCATATAAAGCTGGAAACTTTTCTTTTCAGATACCCATTTTCTAGTGAAAATGAGTCCCATAATTCGTACAGAGATGGCATGGCAGCCCAAGGGAAGCTTCTGGAGTGTGGAGATGAACAAGATGCTGAGACTGAGAAGTGACGCATGAGAAGGCAACACTTACAGGACCAGGGCAAGCCCAATGGCCCTGTCCTCGTCAAACCAGTCCTGAGAGCTCAGGCAAGTACTACACGCAGGGAAGGCACGCATGCCTAGGACGGCAGTGCCCCTCAAGCTCTCGTTCCGAAAGTAGTTGCAGGCAACAGTTACAAAGGCACCAGAATCATGGAGCCCCTAGGTATGAAATCAATACTTGGACTTAACCAAGAAGACTTCATGTGCTTTCTGATGAATGCAGAGCCACTTACCAAGCAAAGACCGATTGAGAACAGAATGATGGGAGTTTTAAAGGAAAACTCAGAAAACCAAAGCGGATTCTATCAGGATATCCCATAGATGTCTACTTGTTTCTCAATCTTTGCAATGCTTAAAATGAATGAAAACAGGAATCTTCCCTTAAATGGATGAAAGGTATGTGAAAATGAGTGTCCAATTAATTAGAAGGGAAGACTTTGGTAAATTTTTGGTGGATTATTCAGAATTAAAGTTATAAAAAAAGGATAGAAGGAATAAACTAAAATATAGTAAAGTATGCACTTCTGAAATATGCTAAGAAATGTAATTCAGAAATTTATCAGGGACTACTTTTTTAAATTTAACTGTAACCATCTATTATCCTACGATGCTCTTTCACTGTACAGTGTTTAAAAAATGAAAGATACCGGTTTTCAAAAACCAGCATGTTGTCATGACGAAAAGCAGTGAGTAAGCAGAACAACCGACCCAGGTTAGAATGCTGACTGTGACCAACTTTTGGGCGTCTGAGAGGCTGCTGGTCAGAGAAGTTCGCTTGGAGAAGACAGACTCCAAACAGAAGGTTGGGAAGCAAGGGATGGGGCGGCTTGTGCTGAGAACAGATGGAGACAGAGTGAGTGCAGGTGCCAGGAGCGAGGAGGCCAGGTCGCCTGTTAGGCTTCAGCGAGACTATGAACAGAGGGTGATGTGTGCACTCACGGAACAGTAGAACTGGGCAAGCACATTGATGTCATCCCCACATAGATGTCTACAGAGATGTGCGGGGTAGAATTGGGGCTGACCGTGGGGACTGACTGATTATAAACAAGTTAAAAAAAACTACTTTGAGTGTGATCTGAGGAGGGTTGGCTACTACCAGCTTTATTAACCTCCCCTGACAACTTCAGACTGGCGACAAGGTTGGAAATCCCCAGCAGAACCCCAGTGACAAACCTCAGACCTCTGGACTAGACAGATTCTGCAGTCTCTCTTGGCCATTGAAACTTCAGTGTCATATTTTTTCTAATTAATACCACTTATACTGGACTTGACTTATAGCCAAGTATCCAGCATCATCCCTGTTGTGTGCTTTGCTTGTTCAGTGTACCTTTGTTGTTGAATTGGTTTCTCTATTAATCCATAAACCCCCAGGGACCACGAAGCACACCTGCTCTCCGTGGTCTGCATCTCCAGCCAGGAGCCAGAGCTGCATATTAAACCACTGGTGTTGCATCAGTGCCTGATCACTTTTTGGGTTACACAGGAATCTCTGAACACATGTGCATTTTTTGAGTATACACAGAAGAGATGGTAAGTCTCCAGTCTTCCGTGACCTCGTTAGAAAACTCGTACCTGCAGTACCCCAGGATTGCTCAGCAAGAACATGATCCCATATATTCATCACCCCGGTTTGAAGTCTTTGTTTAAAAAAAAGTTTTATACTCACCCAAGGACACCCTTTCCTTGCTTTTAGAAGCAGAGGAAGGGAGAGAGAGAGAAACAGCAATGCATGGGAGAAGCATAGATCCATTGTCTCCTGCATGACCCCAGACACCTGGGATCTTACCTGCCTGTACTGAGGATGGCAGCTGCAACCCAGGTATGTGCCCTGACTGGGAACTGAACCCTCGACTCTTTAGTTATGGGATGATGCTCCAACCAACTGAGCCATACTGGCCAGGGCTCCATTTTGAAGTCTTGATGCAATTTAAATGGAGGAACTGAGAACAGCTCATTTAATTACCCTGCCATTTTAACTGAATGCTCTTTGACTTAATTTTATTTCAATGAGTATAAAGCGTCAAGGGACTCTGCTATAAACATGGAATCGCTGTCTCTGACAGCTTCTGGGAAGGGGCCCCAAGGGGCGAGAATGGTGATTTACAGTACACTAACAGCACTGCAGAACAGCTTTGGCACCAGAAGTTTCTAGGGCTTAATTACTGCCTCTAATATTTAAGCAAGAGTTAGGCACTGAGCAGTAACCAGCAGAGGAGAAAAAAGAGAGAGAGAGGCATAATTACATAGCAAATAAAAGACTTTTAAGATGTTGACTTATTTTTTGCCATATGTCCTATAAAGACACCAACCTAAATAAATCACTGTTCTTTCTATGACTGTTACTATCCATTCTTTCTATGGCCTGTATTATCCATCCAGAGAGACCTGACCCATTTGAGTCTAACTGAAGTCTTCTATCCAGAAAGTATGATAAAACTCTTACCTACTACTAGAAAGAGAGACAGAGAGAGAGAAAAGGAAGAGAGAGAGATAAGAAAGAAAGAAAGAAAGAAAGAAAGAAAGAAAGAAAGAAAGAAAGAAAGAAAGAAAGAGAGAAAATAGGTATGCTTACCATATTTTTCAGACTATAAGACACACCGGACCATAAGACATGCCTAGGTTTCAGAGGAGGAAAACAGGGAAAACATATTTGCAACAAAAAATGTGGTAAAATATTTAACAACATAAATAACATATTATTTCACCAATGTAAACAGTCAGATAAGCTACATTCAGGCTATAAGACGCACTCCCATTTTCCTCCCAAATTTGCGGGGGCGGAGGGGGGAGTGCGTCTTATAGTCTGAAAAATACAGTATGTTCCTTTTAGGCAGTACCTGGACAAAGACATAAAACTTCCAGTAGTCTCAGAAAAATATTCATGCACTTTTAATTCTGTGGATCACCCATTTCGAGCTCTTCACTCATTTAACTGTTTAACATATGCTGTATTTTGAGGAGTTCAGAATTGCAAAACACATAAATGAGCTCATAAATAATGCTGACTTGCTTAGCTGTTTTTAGAAATAAGAATCTTAAAAAATAAACCTTTTCTTCCTTTCCCCTCTCTTTGACATGGAAAATTACTTTCCATTAAAAGACATTGTGGATAATACCCCCACAGCACTTCATTCAGTGGAAAAGTATGCCTCTGTTGTTCCCTTCTATGCTCAGTCGATTGTGTTTTAAGCATCTCACAGCTTTGAGCTTCAGAGCCATAGTCAGAAAACCAGCCACTGAGGGTCCGCAGTCTTTAGGAGAGGCCAAAACCTAAGTGAATGGGAAGTGAATTTCACAGATGTCTAGAAATTCTGAAGTCTATGGCCAGCAACCAAACTGAACATATTGGGTGAGTGCTCTCTGGCATTTGGGAGCTGAGAGCGCTGTGGACAGGAAACAACAGAGGAGCAAGGGGTGGTTTACTCCTTCTCACTGGCCCCACCTCTTTCCTGAGACTTCCAACCCTCACTCTGGGAGAATGATGGGAGGCTCGGTCTGACACCGTCAGAGCCACTTGTAAGCCGCCAGGTTCTGAGTGTCTCTGCACGGGCTGTTGCCCCGCCTTCTCTCTCTGCCTGGCCTTTGGACAACAGCTCCGATGTTCCCTCCCTGGGTAGGATTCACCGACTCCCTCGGCTTCTCAGGGACTCCATTTTCTCCCTGGTCACACCGAAACTGCCCCTTCAGCTTCCCTCTCAGTGAAGAGTGCATTCTGGAGATCAGGACACACGCCTTGCTTTCTGTGGCCACCCCACCCAGCACTCAGATTTACTGACTGACAGAGTTCCCAGTCACAGGAACTCTTTATAACTGACCTCAGTTCAAATGGCACCACTTGACATTCCTGGTCAGAAAACTCGCAAGTCACTTTAAAATATATTACTAGCTGGTGGAGGGATGGAGACCTGAGATATTCTGTCTTCCAGAAGGTAAAATAAGGAGAAACTGGGTGTGACTAAGAAAGACCCATCCCCACAACCCCCCCACCCCAGATGTTGATATGACAGGAAATGACTACCAGTGAGGTACCGATGTGGTTGGAAAAGGCACTGCCCAGGAAGGACTGTCACTGAGCGGAGACTTTGAAAGCGGAGAAGAAACTCATTTAACAGAGTAGACTGTGAGATGCTACAAGCCTCCTCGGCAGATTAAGTGCACGAGCCACATGCCCTTAGTGGGCTGGTTGTCCATTATCTTGCAAGTTCTCTGATCCCAGTAGCACACCAAGTCAATTACATGCTCCGGGATTTATGTCAGATGTGCCCGGAGCCAGAAATTGTTCTGAGGGATCGTGAAATAGAAGAGTAAACTCCTGAGTATAATATAGCAGGAGATGCTATTTGCTTCTCAATAGTGTGTATGTGTGTGTGTGTAGGAGTTCACAAAATAGTTTTTCTAAAGCCCTGGTATCATTTTTTTGAATTCACTTAGTGAAAGAAAGCCTGAGGAACATAATTCAGATCACTTAAGCATATGTGTATAGCCTACCAGAAAGCTTGGTAGTGAGGGGAGCCGGCACCCGCATGGTCACATTGGACCCCTTCCCGGTTTGAGAGCGTTATGGTGGTTGACCTTGGGAATGACTCTCTCCTCTGTGGACTTCAGTTCTCTCACCTGCAGAATGAGGAGTTTAAACTAGATGACAACTTTCCAGCTCTAAAATCCTGCAACACAGTGACTATTTTTAAATGTCCTTACCACTGTTACAGAGCATTTGGTTTTTACCCTCTGAGAATTCTATTATATATTATAAAAGTGTAGTCATGTGATAAACAGTAAGTTACTAACTTTTCACTCTATGTTTTAGGAAGTGAGATTTCTACCCTAGCTGTATTTATAATTCGTTCGATAAAGAAATAGTGGAAGGAGCGTGGTCACTAAAGGAGGAACACACAGCTCTCATTGTGCTACATCCCGTATGACTTTAAAGACAGTGGTTTAGCTCAGGGAATAAATCTTTGCCCCGAGTAAAACCTTCACTAGGGAATTTTCAGGAAGTGCAGTCTTTAGGGCACTCGAACCACTCCCCCCGACACACTTATTTTCAGAACACTGTACGCAGAATACCATTGATATACAAATGGTTCCCAGTTTTTGATTTTGTTTAAAACAGCTCTCTGTCTTGGCAATCAGTGAAGACATGGGCAGTGTAAAGCACCTACCTGCATTTTTGCTGTCTTTTATGCTTTGGGACACATTCGTGACCACAGAGTGGAAGTGGTCACAGTCAGCAAGAAGCAGAGAGGTTTACCTGTCAACATCAAAAGAATGAGAGAGGAGAAGTGGGGCCAGCACACACCGATGTTTTACAGATGAGCAAATGGATAAAAAGGACTTGTGTTTTATTATGAAGAGAATTAATCAGGTTGGGGGTGGTTAGGATTTCCCTGCAATCTGGTCTGTGGCCCTCAAATGGCAAACCCCTCATCCATCTGGGCTGGTTGCTCTGTGGTTAATGTATTGGGCTGGAAAGTTCTCTGTGTCGCAGGTCCTGGGATGTTGTGCTGGGAGGATTTTTAGTTTAGCGGGAAAAGTGAATGATTGAAAATAGGTTTTTACAAACTTTGTTCTATGAGTAAACAGAGATAATTGGTCTTCAAAGCTTTTTGCAAGCTAGAGTAGTTCAGGGTAGTGTAGCTTTAATTCCAGACCCCTCTGAAGCGCACCGACATATTATTCTTGCACAGATCTTTAACTTTTACAGTGACTCGTTAGCTCAAGAGACCTTTGCTTTTATATGAATCACAGTTTAGTGGATATAGAAAGAGGTTTTCATTCTACACAGCTGGTGCTTTATTGGAGCACTTCTATTCTTCCTGTAAATTATTCTCTGACCTTTCAAAAATGGGACAGAAATTTCAAAAGTTTTATTGGACATTCTCTGAAAAGCTGTTACTGTGTTTTTGCTTCTTGATTTATAAAGTGGTCTTTATTATAATATGTAGACACGTTTTTATTTTTTATATAAGTTTGAACATTTTTATTTTTTATTTATTCAAAAGAATTTAAATGATTGTTTATGCTGTTACAGTTGTCTCTATTTTTCCCTCTTTGCCCCCCTCCACCTGCTCACCACTCCCACAGCCAATCCCCACACTATTGTCCTTGTCCAGGGTCCTTCTTATCCGTTCTTTGACTAATCACCTTTACCTTCTTTCAGTCAGTCCCTACCTTCCCCGCCTCCTCTTAACTGCGGTCAGTCTAATGATTCCATGCCTCTGGATCTATTTTTCTAGTCGGTTTATTCTGTTCATTAGATTCCTCCTATAGGTGAGATCATATGGCATTTGTCTTTTTCCAACTGGCTTATTTCACTTAACATAATAGTCTTCAGTTCCATCCATGCTGTCCCAAAAGGTCAGAATTCCTCCTTTCTTTCTGCTGTATAGTGCTTAGTATTCCATAGTGTAAATGTACCAGTTTTTTAATCTACTCATCTACTGATGGGCACTTGGGCTGTTTCCAGCTCTTGGCTATTATAAATAGCACTGCTATGATACATTTTTTAAAGGAGGTTAGGTGTAAACAAACACTGCGCACTTGACGCCTTCCCGGGAAGGGACAATGAAACTCTTTGTGATAGCATCATGCCAAGCAAAAGCCTACAGAAGGACCCAGAGTGTCTTTATTCATGGGAGGACAGTATTAGAGTGGGTGGCAAGCCAGAGTGAGCCCCCCTCTACAGAATGCTTTGGCTATGCTTTTAAGCACAGGACTCGCGATCCTTGGATTCCACAGAGGGTATGACAGAAAGAACATTATCATCAAATGACAAACATAGGGTACAGATGTGATGCCCCAAGAAAGGGGGACGTCAGTGTTGAGTGGAGTTCTCGAGGCGGGGTGGGGAACTTACAGCAACACTGAAGACCAGGTTACGGAGTGACAGGGAATGGAGAGAGTGACGCGAGCGGCACTATGGTCTTCCCTGTGGGCACCGGGCTAACGGGAGCCCACAGCACCCAAAGCGCTCTCGTCTAACAGACGTCATTATGTGTCGTTCTGTTAGGCCTCTAACTTAGATTTGCCCCTGGAATCTCACCCCTGAGCCAGCAGCTGCCCCACAGGGCTCGGCTTGCTGGCTCAGAAAGAAGGACGTGAAGAGGTGTGCTCTCCTAGGGCAGTGGGCAAAGACGGAAGGGGTGCGTAAGAGAGTCAGCGCGTGGGAAGGAAATGTTTCTAATGCAATATATATTAACTAGATATGGAATATATTAACCTTCAAATAATATTTTATGTTTAAGCTTACATTTGATCTGTAAATGTAAGTCAGACGGTCATGATGTGATGGTTTCTGAGTCATTGCTTCTGAATTCAGAGTTCTATGGGCCCAGTCCCTCCTTTGCTTGTTTTCCATATACTGGGTAATAATTAGCTTATTTGTGCCCAAGAAAGTGGTTTTAATGCTTTTCATCATTTTAACATACTTTGTGAAAAGATAAGGAGTGACCCTGAATATTTTTTCTACTATGCAGAGATTTGCTGCATATTTGGTGGCAAAGTGTTAAAATACCTGTGAATGGAAAGACTAATTGTACATCTTTTCCTTTGGCAAAATAACAAGAGCTCCAAATTGTTGACCTTTCCAACGATGAAAAGTGGCTCTCAGAGTGTGCTACCTAGCAGTAATAAATGCACTTAATCTGTCCTTTTGTGGTAGATATAACTTAAAAGTAGAAAAATAATGACTTTTTGAAAGAATCACATGCAATGGAGAGAGCATTTTGAAAATGAATCTTGGGAAATGTTTCTATCATTATGTGACTTGTTTTGAGGAAAATGGTTTAAATGAATCACTTACAGAGACATTCATATTTCATACTTAAAAAACATAGAAAAAATTTTAGCCAGTTCAAAATTTTAAACAGAAGAGTTTCAGGACATTTCGAATTCATTTGTTAAAAATATAAAAATTCAGTACCTTCTGATTAGTAAATGAAAACATCTGGAACGAGAGAAATTTATTAGCTGAATTTCAGCAAACATTTGCGTGCTTGCAGGAAGGGACTGACTCCCAAATGCTTCCGGCGCGCCAGTGACCCCCTTGGCAGGGCGGCAGCGGCGGGAAAACACACCACAGAAGTGGCTGGGCTTACATGCAGACCTAAGTCACATAGTGTTTCATCAAATTTTTCAAAAAAATGATATACTCCCTACCATGTTATGCTCCCTAAGACATTAGTAATAATTGCTTTTAGTAGGAGCACAATTTTGTACCTTTGATAAAGAACCCATTATTAGAATTTTAGTTCATCTCTTTCAAATTTCTATCTATATATATTTTTAATATACGTGGGATAGTTGCATGTCTACATGTATTTGCATGGTACTATATATGTATATATGTGATAATAATACCACATGTACATACATATATTTTACATGTAACTTTTATATGTGTGCATGTATAATGTACAAATAAATATATACATACTTTCAGAGTACTTGTTCAAACCATTTTTTTTTATGTTTACAGACAGTGCGTATAGAGGAAACAATATTTATGGTGGGGTCAGATTCAAGTGCTAGTCCAAGTTCTACATTTAAGGCATAGTACCTTATGAAAATCAGATAATAGAATTCCAGAGTGAAGGGTGGGAGAGCAATGCATTCTTGCAAAGTTTCTCTGAGGATTGGGAGAAATATGATGATGTGTGTTGGTTGCCTGGCATAGAGCAAAGAGACCCTCAATAGCTCATAGTGGCCGTTAGTAGTGCCACTAGAGACCACATGGCCCATCAGTTCACTACCTGGGAGAGGAAATGGAGGGAAGAGGAGAGGATAAAATCGGTCCATCGGTTAAGGTGAGTGACGAAAGAGTCACTGCTGAATTCCACTCGTGAACTCTTTTGACATCTCATTAGTTTGACAATTTTTGATGATTAGTTTCTTTAAAAAAACTTTTTTTAATCCTCACCTGAGGATATGCTTATTGATTTTAAAGAGAGTGGAAGGAAGGGAGGGAGAAAGAGAGAGAGCAAAACATTGATGTGAGAGATGCTTCTTCTGTGTCCTGACTGAGGACATAACAAGCAGCCCAGGCATGTTCCCTGACCAGGAATTAAACCCGCCATCTTCCGGTAAGGATGATGCTCCAGCCAACTAAGCCACACCAGTCAGGGCTGATGATTAGCTTCTTATAGTAGCATTTCCTTCAAGGGTCGCCTTCTAGTGTATTACAGAGCAGGGCTACGAAATCTGTGTGCAAACTCTCAATACAAGTTGCTCCAGTCTCAGTGCTTCTCATGTTAAAATACCACCAGGTTGACATTTCTTGATTTTACATTTTTTCCCATTGCCTTTGATTCTTCATGTCAGGAGCATCCTGGAAAGACCAGAAAGTTCTGTCAGGCCGTAGAGCATATTAGAAGCTAAAAAGAGTGATATGTAAGTTACTAATTGGAAGAAATGAGGGCTAAAGGATAGGATTGGTCTAAATCAATGATTCTGAACTTTTGGGTGTCTTTGCCCCTCTGAGAATCTGACGAAATATATGGATATGGATCCTGTCTCTAGAAATGCATCTATGAATGTGCATAGGGTAGTTTACACGGATTCCAGGAATCCACGCAGTCCTTGGAGCCTACCCACTGATGCGCGGTGTTCCGGTGCTAACACTTCATATGGGAAATTCCGCATGGAGCGTTTATACCTCTCGCTCCTTTCATTTGATTGGGAACACTTGGTGCAAAATCCAATGTGTTTTGATTATGTTCATGCTCTTATTTTCTGCTTGGATTGGGTGATCCCACCAACACCTCATCCAGGGTTTCTGAAAGTAAATATGTGGTGCTCACACAAACATTGTTACTGCTTGATTTCTCCTTCCTGCAATCTGGATCATGACTATTTAAAAGTGTTTCTTTCTTGAAATGTGGCAATTTGACTTCTTTTTCAAAGTTGTAATGGAAGCGAACAACATCACTTCAGGGTATACCTGTTCTGAGAGATGCGTGGTATTATTATCTCTCACCAATAGGAGGGATTTAACCTTTATTCATTGCTTGCAGGGTACCAGACACTGTACTGGGGTCTTTGTATTGAATCACAACATTGTTTAGTGTAAAGTTACTCTTAGGTTCAATGTTACTGCTGTTGTATTAGAGATGAAAAAATAAAGCTCAGAGAATTTAAACACATAAGGAGTGAACTACTGAAATTTCTCTGTGAGTTTCCCTATCTGCAAATTGTGCCTGACTGTCTACCACCAACTTCTGTGTATTTACACAGATGAGTGATCACAGAGCAGAGGTTTTGACTGTGGCGATAGCATCTGTTACCCTGACACAGATCTAAATTTGACTTATTAGTCAACAAAGTTTTCCCTCCGTCCCTCACCCTCCCACTGAAGTTTAGGTGTGAGGCGCTTCACAGGAATGAACTATTATAACCCCGAGGAAGTCTAACAGCAGCCAGTCCTCAAAGCAGCCCAGATCCAAAGAAAGAAATAGATGTGAGAAATCCACTTAGAGCAGGGTCCCCCAGTTTATTTGTAAACTTTACATGGCTGTGTGGTCTGTCTGGGGGATTGTCAGCCAATAGCATAAACCCCTCAAAACTGCTCTGTCATCAGCCAACAAAACTGAGTGAAAACAGGATGGCTTGAGCAGGAAAAAAAGTTAATCTCAAACTTATCCTTGTGATTATTAGTCATTTCCTTATTAACTGAAAAATCATGTGTGTACATGTGTTTGCTTCTCGGCTTATGGCAAGACTGAGCCTTGCGAGCAGAGACTCCTAGTCAATGTCAAGTCTCGTTTTCTCTACAGGCTGAGGACACCCTGTTGGTGGAGATGGCATTGGTAGTGACGACACAAATGCTCTTAAAGGGAATTTTTGATGGCACTCACGTATTACAGACACACGATAGTCATATGTAAAGACCGTGGCATGGCATCAGATGGAATAAAATCTGACCCAGCAAATCAAATTAATGTGTGCTACCATCAATTGGTGCCATTCTGGGGCATATAAATGACAGAGCAGTTAACATCCTGGAACAACTACTTTGAAGGTTAAGGGACGTGATTAACTTACTCTACAAATACATTCTTGGAAAGGTCCAGTTGTTGCTATTTGGAAGAACGAATGAGAGAATCTTCCTCTGTAACTATCCAACATTTGTTAGATTGAATCGTGGATCAGAGCAGGCGTGTGTTTAGAGTGAGGGAGAATCGGAAGTCTAATTTTTGGTTAGATCTCACTGAATTCCCAATATCAAACTGGTAGCAGAGATTTTCTCCTGTACTCTCATGGAGCTAAATGGATGCCTAGAAAGGACAGCAGGTGTGTGATTCCGTTACAAAAATCAGCTCCTCACGGGGGCGCTGTTTTGTACACTGTGCAATCCGACTGGGAAAAGGAAGGACTGGAGTTCCATCAGTAACTGATGAAGCCATCTGAATCGTGGCCTCATTCAAAAAGATCCTTTAAATCCTTGCTTGTTTACAAAGCTATAGGAGGATACAGGCTTACCTCCCCAATTTATTACCTCCCAGTGGTGATGGCCACATTGAGAAAGTGTCGCTACTACCTGATCAAATGTTTCCATCAGACATCATCATTACAGCCCATTTTTAATAATAAATTCATTATTTCTTACAAAGTTGGCTGACTTAGACTTTAAAGCTTTTTTCCATCTGGAAAATTAATTATTGGTAAGTTACTTCTTGCCCCACTTAAAAATCTCCAGTGGCTTCCAGTGAAGGAAAGCCAACAAGGCCAACGCAGCCCCATTTCCCACTCTGTTTATTTCACTCCAGCCATGCTGGCTCTATTTTCACTTCCCTGAAGGTACCAAGCTCCGGCTGCCACAGTGTCTTTGCATGTGCTATTCTCACTGTGTGGGACATTTACCTTCAGCTTTCTTTTCACAGTTAGTCTCTATGCATCCTTCAGATCTTGGCTCAAAGGGCCTTCCCCAGAGAGGCCTTCCTTGAGGCTACTCCCAGCCCACCAAGACTAGATCAGATTCCTCTGTGGTACAGTCTCGTGGTTCAGTGTTACCTTCTTTTAAAATGCTTGATTTGTAATTATACCTTGATTGAATATTTGCACTAGAGTCTAAGTTATATAAGAGAAGGGGCTTGACTAGTACATACAATTGCTTAATAAATATTTGTTCAAAGAATAAATGAATGAATGAAGAAAGAATAAATGTGACTTGACCAAGTGAAACTTTTTCTAAGGAAGCTGAACAACAAGCATAAAGAAAAGATATGATTTAGATTCAGCGAGCAGATAATTTAGGGCACAGAGATGTTGGAAACAGCTTTCCTTATTGGAAACAGCTTACCTCCTGACTGTTCTTAATAATCATGGCTTCGGGATGACACCTCCTCCATCCTCCTGTTTGCGGGTCTTGTTCCTCTGATCCAGATTAACCCTGCTTCGTCCCAGGCCTACTTCATTTCGTCTTTACTTTAGTCTTTGGGCCTCTGATTCTACATGAATAAAGTACCTCCTATCTTCAAATCTCTTCCCACCTACCTATCTGAGAATACACTGGTCTATTATGAAAAACATACCTCTGAGAAAAGAAAACCAGATTTGGATGCTGAGCTTTGTTACACTTAAGCACACGATTCTCTCATTCTCTGTATTGCTTATCTTCATCTGTAAAATGGACCTCTACTAGACAGCTATTGGCGCAATAATGCTCCGTAGCAAACAACCCACACAAACATTTTTCTCCCTCATGGTCTGTGGGTGGGCTGGCGTTAGGCAAATCTCAGCTGGGCGTGGCCCTGGGCTGCATGTTGAGTCCAGACCTTTCACAGGTGTCCCATACTGGGGCTGTGGTTGAGTGGCAGGAGTTATTTGGCATGCTTTCCTCCTGATGGATAACAGGACTGTAAGAGAGCAGAGGAAATATGTACTGCTTCTGATGGCCTTGGCCTGGAAATGGCACATGACCCTTTATGCTCATATTCCATCTGTCAAAGCACGTCCCAGAGCCAAGGCCAACATCAAAGAAGGGAAGTTCACACCTCCTGCAATGGGAGTTGCCACAGAGTCAGAGGGAAAAGGCCACATACATTTAACAGAGAGGAAGTGAGTAACTGAAAATAATCTAATCTATCACAGAACTCTACACACATGTTGGAGGATCAAATAGGAAGCCTGTGACTGGGTTCAAACATATGTTTTATTGCTACTGTACAGAACACCTACATTTGTATTCCTCTAAGCAGGGGTGTCAAACTCATTTTCACTGGGGTCCACATCAGCCTCACGGTTGCCTTCCCAAATGTAACTTTAGGACTGTGTACGCGTAACTACTCCTTAACAGTTAAGCGAGAGCTCGGCGCTGCCGCCGGGTAGAAACCAGGTGCCGGGCTGGATAAAACAAGGTGGAGGGCCGGATTCAACCTGCAGGCCTCGTGTTTGCCACCTGTGCTCTAATGAAACACAGTCCCTTGAACTACGTCAATGCGTATTCTTGCTGTGCCCTTGCTACCTGAAATTACCTTTTTTTTGAATTGCTACTTAACTGTTTCTCACTGCCTGTTGAATAAAGTGTACCCTCCATGGCTTAGCACTGAGAGCTCTTTACACCACGAGGTGAGCATAAAGTTTCAAACTTTATCTAACTCCAGCATGTATATTTTAAACATTAGATTGGACTTCTCATTGTTCCTGAAAACTTAAAAGAAAATTTTTTTTTACTGTCGTTCAAGTACAGTTGTCTCCATTTTCCTGCCGCCACTCCCCCGTCCCACTCCCCTGCACCTCCCACCCTCAATCCTTCCCTCAGCTTGGCTTTGCCCATGTGTCCTTCATACATGTTCCTTGACTACCCTTCCCCTTCTTTCCTCATTATCCCCCCTCCCCCTCCCCTCTGCTTACTGTCAGTTTGTTCTTTACTTCAGTGCTTCTGGTTATATTTTGCTCACTTGTTTGTTTTAGTGATTAGGTTCCTGAAACTCTTTGCACCATCCCAAAGTTGTGTACACAAATCTTTCCTCCTGGAAGACCCTTTGTGGTAGATTATATTATTTGTTAAAGATTCTCACTACTCTCTCTACTAGGCCCATCCCTGCAAGTCCGTCCATGATATGTCTCTCATCCACTGACATCGGGTTGTCCGAGTGACTTGCTTTGGCTAATAACATATGAGCATGATAGAACGGGAGCTTTAAAAGCCAATGTGGGATTCCCCGAATGGTATTTTCTCTCTGCCCTGAGAGTGGCGTGTTTCAGACAGTAACTATCCTTCCAGCTGGGTCCTGGAATAGAGAGGACGGAGAGCAGAGCCAGAGCCAACCCACAGCTGACACTTAACCTAAGGGAGGAATAAGCCTCTGTGATTGCAAGCCACCGAGATGTGAAGTCGGTTGTTACTGCAGTACAATCTAATGAGAGGTGAATGGTAGACTCCCCGCAATGTGGTGGAACAGAAAGAACACAACTTTCAGATTCGACACACCTGCATTCAAATCTTGTTTGGATCTGTAATGTTCTTACAAAAAAAAATTCCTTAACCTCTGCGAATTTTTCCACATTTGTAAAATGAGAATTAGCATATCAATTTTGCAAGGTGGTTGTGGGGACTAGTGATAGTATTGGTACAATACCCGCTGTAGGGAAGAACGCTTTGTAGAGAAAGACTTCAATTACTAACAATTATCATTATTGTTAATGCTACATTGTTTGTTGAAATGCCAACTATTTGGCATTAATTGCGTCACAAAGATCTGTTTCTCTAGGTATCTCAAATAAAACAAAGCACAAGTTCCAAAAAATTTCCAAAAAAGTGCTTCTTAAAGACCACCCTCGACTTGCAGGTCCCGTTGGTAAGCTCCCCAGGGCACTGCCGGCCGCTGCTCTCTTACAGGTGTTGGGTGAGAAGACCAACCGCAGAGACCAGAGAAGCCACAGATTTCTGCAAGAAGCCATTGTCACACCATGAAAAAGGGAAAGTATTATAAATATAACAGAAATAAAAGCTACTATTTATTGAGTGTTTGTTACATATCAGGTGCTGAACATAACTCATCGACTCTTCAGAACAACTTAATGACCCAGGCTCTCCTGCATACACATTTTACAGTTCTGAAAAGGGAAGTACAGAATAGTCCAATCACTTGCCCTGCGAGATGCAACTATTGAGGTGGAGCCTTCACTCAAATCCAGGGCTGACTGGTTCCATAAAACCCCCGCCTTAACCACCACACTGTGGCTGCTGTTACACGCATGTTCCTTATGCTCGCAAAACCCCTAGAAAGATACTGCCAACTGAAAATGGAAAAAAAAAAAAAAGATTGTTTGCTCCCAAACTGTTATTTCTCTTTGTGAACAAGTAATTCTTCTAAAAGCCAATGGGGATTTTATGGTACAGAAATAAGGAAAAACCACATTCCTTTGTCTTAACAGAAAAAAACAAAAACAAAAACTAGACTCTTCCCTGGTACAGGGTAAAGACTGTGTTGATTAGACACCGTCTCCTCTCATGGCCAGTGTGGCTGCTCCTGTAGCTACTTTGAAAGGTCAGTACTCATGTAGTAGCTTCAGGAACTCGGAATGAGCTTGGGGTCAGAGTGCCCCTTGGCCATTTTGTTACCGTAATGGTTTTAGCATTTATGGAAGTAGCTAATGACTGAAATTGCTATCTACATTTGCGACAGAAAGACTGTGAGTTGGAAATTGGATTTTCCTCTCTTCTTGCTAATGAGTTCTTTTCTCAAGGTGCCGATGCCTGGAGTGGAATGGGGTATTGGTAATCCTTTTTCTGTGTTTTATACCCACTGGTGCCTGTGCTGAAATTCCAGCAATTCCTCTGCAACAGGGGAAGGTTATGTGAAACCATAAAAATATTGTGAGAGGAAATGGCTTAGCTGCGGGCAGATACCTTATGATTTAAAAAGTGGGCTCTTTAATTGCAGAAACTCTGAAGTGTTTTCAAGTGAGCATACCCATGTCAGGGTCTTCTACCTTAGCAGTTGCAGTGACCAGAGAGAAAGAATTCTTGTTTGGTGCATGGCCTCAAAGGTGTTCTCAAGGACAGCCAGCTGAGCAGTGTCAGATATTTCCACAAGAGTTGTTCCCAGTGCTGCCATGTCTGCTGCCTTTTCCTAGGTCCCTGTGGCAAGGCTCTATAGGCCCTATTTGCACGGGGGGACTTGATGGACAAAGGTACCTTTTGCTCAATTACAAATGCAAATCCACAGTTGGAAAAGACTCGTGGAGTATATGAACAAGAAGTAGGTGTAGCCAGAGAAGAATCCAGAATTCCTTCCAGCACTTTGTGAAAGTGTATCTTTCAGTCCAGATGAGGCTACTGAGGCGAGCCATGACCTATCATGCCATTTCAACAGGGCTGGTTCCTTGCAACAAAGAAAGTCTGGGATGAGACTTTAGCAGGACTCGTGGCCAGTCTCCTCCGACACGCCACTCTAGGAATCCTTGGTAACACACCCCACCCTTTCAGCCTACACCTTGCTTGAAGGCAATAACGGGTACTGGTGACAACTATGATAAGGTTCCAACCCAGAAATTTTTCCAACTCAACTGAGATAAATGTAGGCTCTTTTCATAAATGACAGTATCTGACCATCCGGGTATTACAGATAATGGTGGAGAGCAGTAATTTTCACACTAGAGACCCCGAGGGTGAAACAAGGGGAATTTCAAAGCTATTTTGGAGAGGCTACCAAGATCAGAGTCCAGCTAAATTGCTGGGAAATCCTGACAAAAACTTCGCACCTCCCTGATAATAGCAGGGCTTCTTCATCAGCCCGCATGTGCAGCATGCGTCCTGTCAGTGGGACAGTTCTTAGGAGGCATTCCTGCACCACCTTGTAATTTATGACCACACTACCCCTAATTCGTCAATGTGGTTTTTAATTTACTTAAATGCGCTAGTACAGTCTACACCAAGTTGGCCTTGAAGAAATAAAAGAGCCTTGGCTATTATGCAAAATGAAATTGTGTGTTCTGTGAGAGGTATAATTCATTAAATAGACACTAGGTGCTAGAGGCTGGCCTAAACACTTTACATATATACCTGGCAACACGGCTATTCTTCTCAATTTTTCACATAAGGAGCCTGAGACTCAGAAAGGCTAAATTACCTCTTCAAGGCCGGACAGCCGGAAGGGACAAACCCAGTCTGCCTTACTGCAAAACCCACGTGCTTTCTTCTGTGCGCGCGCCGACTGCCCTGTGCATTTACAGACAATTTGGGAGTTTGTTTGTTAGTTTGTTTTAAGGAGAAGATCACTCCTAATCCCGTATCAGCAGCATTTCCTTCCGTTTCCTTCCCTTTTTCTTTTTGCCCCGTGCATATTTTCCTTAGTCGTAATTGTGGTGGCTTGGCTTTGGGCACAGGCACCTCATGGGCCGCACATGCCCTACATCGGGCAGAGGGACTGGCAGCCACGCTGGTGAGGTGGCCCAGAAATGTCCCCTGGAGCCCTACACAGTTTCACTCACGGGAGAAAAACAACAAAATCATATGCAGTCACGGGAAAGGTGGAAACTGCAGATTGCTTCAATTATGCACTGCTGGTTCCCTCCTGGTTCTTGTCTCTTCTAATCTTTCTGAATTACTTTGCACCTACTTTCTCAACCTCATCAAATACCCCAAATTCTGATGTTAGTAATTCTAGAATATAGCATTACTTTATAATATGAAACGTTTTTCAGGAAGAAACACAAATAGGCAAAATTAGGCTTCATCTATGCGTGTTTTTGAAACTCCCTAACCCGTGCCTTCTCAGAGCCTGTTCGTGTGGGATTCTAGGCCATGGGACCATGGTTTCTAAGTATTGGACTGTGAGTCTCTGGCAGTTTACAAACAATTTTCACTGGTCTGTAGCAAAATGAGAAAAGGAAATATGAGTATTCCCTAAAACTACATTCACTCAATTCGAGGCATTGATCTCTACACCCAGATTAAGTTCTTCTGTCCTGTCAGGTAGCGGGGGTGTGGTTTTGATGTCTTCCTTTGACTGGAATATAAAGTGGCCGATCCTATGACAATATTCCAAATTCAAGCTTTTACTCCTCAGTGAAATCCTAAAGTTTGGGGACCTCTCCGGCTGTGATCTCGCAAGCTTTCTGCAGACACAGGTCTGGAGGGGTAGAGAATAGCAGCGAGGATGGAGGGTGACCACACAGTGATACGCAAACAACAGCTAACAGTGTCGGGAGTGCTTATTGCCTACGTGATACCGTTCCGAGTGCTGTACAGAGATAGGCTCACTTAACTCCAGCAAGAATCCTCTGAGGTGGGTGCTAATAAGCATTCTCATCTCCCAGAGGAGGAAACTCAAGCACGGGCCTCTACAACTCTGAAGTTCCTGTGTTCTAGTAACAATTTAATGACCTACTTTAATTTTGAATCAAATTCCACAGCTCATGACTGGAACACAATTTATAGGATTAAACATGATAAAATGTTCTTCACTTCCTATCTACCACTTGGTTCTCCCTTAAGATGCCTTCAGAGGCTAGTCCTTGCTATTATTTCTTTTTATTCAGATTTTATCCCACTTGATTTAGGCGACAGAAGCTGTACCTGTTCTTTGGAGATAGCTCTTTCTGCCATCACAGTGCTAACAAGCAAGCTGTGCGGTCCACGCAGATTCATCTGGTGAGCCTGAGGATCTGTGTGCATTGTGCTGACATTGAGAAATGGGGCCCTTTCACTGCCTTTTCCATCCTAGTTACTTATTGCAAGTAGACTTCCCTCTGTGGAAATTAGTTTCAATATTTATTTAGACTTGGCACTCAATTATTGCATTCAGAAATCTGCAAGATATACTTTTCCTGTATACGGACAGGGAGATCAGCCTCCCCACACGTCATTGCAAAGAAATGCCTCAAACATACATTTTTAAAAACCTAAAATATTTTTAGAATAACACTAAACCCCAATGAAAATTTTGTCTATACACTTGTGTGGGGTGGGTGGTTACTTTTCTCTTGACAGACTGTCCCCAGGTACTTCGAGGGTGTGGGGGGTCAGAGCCATCGTCATCGGAGGTCGTGGGCAAGGCGCAGCAGGGGTCTGCCACCTCTCCAACACCCGCCGTGGCCTGGAATTCTGGGATTGCCTTGTCATGGGCCACCCATTCTGGAGCAATTACAGTAGCAGTTTTCATTACTGCTCTCATCGCAGTAAACTCCTGACTGAAGCTATACCCCTGGGATCCTTGCCCTGTACTGAGCAGGTAACAGGAATAAAATGCAAATCTGTCTGGTCAGAAGAGGTTGACCCTGCTGGCTACATTTAAGGCATTAATGGTGTTCAAGGCAAGACAGTTCTCAGTCTATATATTTTCATGTGATTGTGAATAATTCATTTGCTCCTAAATCCTTAGTGCTCAATGTTCTTTACAGGGAGAGTTCAACAAGAGTAAACGTTACAGTGCTGTATGTTCTGACTTTTTTGAGTAGTGTTAATTTAAGATACTCTGTTCCATTGTCCCCAAAGCACTCTGAACTTCAGAAGCCAGTTGTCCTGATACTGGGTTCTGAAAATTCAGCAATCACAGTCAATAACCAAGAAAGTATATACAGTTTCCCACACAAAGAAAAGCTGGTTCTATACTATACCCCTTGACTGATTTATATAAAGTATAATCCCTTACATTGATTGAGGATTTATGAGGGTCAGTAATTGAGCAAAATGCTTTGACCATCCATATCTCATTTGATCTTTAGGACATTCCTATGAGATTGGCACCATTATTTCCCTTGCTTTACAGATAAGAAAATGCAGCCTGGAGATGTTAAGTTTCTCGTCCAAGGTCAGGTAGCTAAACCATGATATAAACTTCAGAGCCCTGGATTTTAACCACTGCACCTAACTTCATTTCTACAGGAACTTGGGTAGTTTAACATTTCTTTGTTTTCAGTTCCTGAACTTAAGAGATTCTTTTCTTCCTCTCCCTTGCAAATCACATCTTTCTCCTTCTAGAAACTACTGTCTCACTAACATGGCAACAATGCCATCAATGCCTATTAGAATCTCTTGCCTGTTACTTTGCGTCTCCATGTTTTGCCCCATTTTCCTCCATCTAGAGAACACCTTTCCACTCTGGGTTGGACACATGCAGAGAGTAAGACACTTAAGCTGGCAGATCTGTGCTGGAAGAGTAGCATGGCCCCAGCAGAGTGCCTCACCGAGCCGGTCTTCACTCGGCCTTCAGAAAGAGTTAAGAGGTGGTGAACTTTGGACCAACACGCTCCACTGGTAGATCTTAGGAAGTTTCTCTGGGAATGCACTCGGAAAAAGACTTTCACAGAGAACCCTTTGCTGACTTTTCTCCCCCACCATGCTGCTGCCGAGAAAGAGTCCTGCTGGCTAGGTGTGGGGTGCCATCCTCTGAGTCCACATCCCAGAGGGTCCATCAGGAGAGCAGGTGTACACAAATCTACACACAGCATTCTTCGTTATAGGCTCTTCTCCTTTTAAGGCTGAGGTTTGTGTTGCTGGGTAAGGTTTTACCTTTGCCTTCAGAAGCAGCTTCCTCTAAGTAACTTTTTGCAAGAATGGAAGTCATCTTCTGCATTTATGGGACACCCAAACTGTTTGAGAATGCTTGTATACCAAAAAGCTCCCAAGTACCCTTAAAGAAGAGCCATTCCCATTGTACTGATGTTAAGTGAGAACCAAAATCACGCTGCATGGAAGAGAGGAAGGCAAAATGACGGAGCTCAGAGGAATAGCAGCTCATCTAACCCCTATCTTTTCCATATAAAGGAACTGAGCCCAGATGTCACAAATGACTTGTGCATGGCTAGAAAATGCATTGTGTATATCAGAGAGAGGTCTAGAATCTAGATATTCTAACTCTAGGCCAATAGGAGCCTTTCTACCACTCTTCTCCCCCACCACAGAACTAAGTCTTACTATGAGGATTTATTCATTCATTCAGTTTTATTATCCACAAGCTAATCCCAGTCCATCGGTCCATATTTTCTGCCACTAAGTATTGACAATTCTATATCCTAAACATCTTTCAAATTGATCCCTGACTATCATCTCTGCTATTATTATATTTCAGACCCTATTTACCTTCTAAACAGACTAGCCATAACCTACTCTAAAAATGACATTCTTTAATTATGCAACAAAATGCATTGGAGGGCTTCTCTGCGCTAGGCAAGTACCAAGCATTGGGGACCCATAGGGAGCAGCATTTGTGTCCCCCAGAGGGTTAAGAAGCTCTTTGGAACCAAACAGAGGGTGCCATGGGTGTACATAAATGGGAGATCTGACCGAGTCTTGGGTGGTCAGAGTGATCTCTATGGAAAAGGGGGCAGTTAACTGAGGTGTGTATGACGAGCATTCCCTAACAAGATGGGGACAGGGAAGGGTATAAAGAGTGTTCCAGAGAGAGAAACAGCCTGCAAGATGGCCAGAAAGATGGAGAGAAAAATGGCACGTAACACTGTAGCAGGAGTGTCCAAACTTTTGGCATCTCTGAGCCACACTGGAAGAAGAAGACTTGTCTTGGGCCACACATTAAATATACTGCAACATGTAATTACAAAAAAATCTCATAATGTTTTAAGTAAATTTACAATTTTGTGTTGGGCTGCTTTCATAGCCATCCTGAGCCGCATGAGGCCCGCTGGCCACAGATCGATACCGCTGCATAGGGAAAAGTGTAGGGTGTGGACTGAAAGAGCCGAGAATGAACCTGGAAAAGGAAGCAGGGGCTGTCTGTCATCTAAAGGTATCTTAAGGCATCCACTAAGGCACTGGTGGCAAGCACAAGGCCCACGGGCTGAATCCGGCCCTCCACCTTGTTTTATCCGGCCTAGCACCTTGTTTCTACCCGGCGGCAGTGTGAGCTCTCACTTAACTGTTAAGGAGCAGTTACATTTACACAGTCCTAAAGTTACACTGGGCCCCTTGAAGGCAACCACAAGGCTGATGTGGCCTCCGGTGAAAATGCGTTTGACATCCCCTGCACTAAGGAAAGGAGAATCGCTCCCAATTTCTCAGTAGGGAAGAATTAACTACTCTTTTAAGACAGAAGCTGATGTCAAAACCAGAGCTTCTTTACTCCCTCAAACAGAATTACAACAAAGTTTTTATTTTTACGTTTTATTGAAAACAATGATTAATACTTTAATATTTTAATCTGCTAGCATTTAAAACAAAGTCGTCCATAGCTGATAACACTGTATTGCATAGTTGAAATTTGCTAAGAATTTAAAACACACTCACAGAAATATCCCAAATAATGTTTAACCAAATATCTGGGCATTGTGACCTAGCCTTACCATCCCAAGAAGGCAGATGGTTGGAAAGATGTTTTTATTTACTTTGTTCATTTATTTTGGTCAGTCTGTTTCTTTCCAATGCACACATTGTCTTCCCCTACCTACGTGTGACATGTGAGTAATTGGCTCAGTCTGGCTGCGTGAAGGTTTGCTGGAACGCTGAGGCTGCCCGTGGTAACCCAGAAAGGTGGCCGGTGAGAAGGTTGTAGTGGAGCGAAAGAGGCCAGGCCTCCGGAGGCTGCGCCTTTTATTTCCCTCCTTAGAGCCGGGGTTTCCAGTTGCTGGGAATGTAGATTAGCACACTGGTGCTCTGGGAGAAGCCAAGCTACCCTTTCTAACGGAGACATGAGTACGGAGACAAGTGGAAGCTGTGTGGAATTATCTGCACTGCTTTCTGGGGTTTCCACTAACAATCTGCATTTACTGTCTTATTCTAGCCACAGAGGCCCGTATGTATGACAAATCAGTACACAGATGAATGAACTCTCCTCTCTGTTCCTTGTTTAGAGCTTGAGAAACTCTCCCCAGACTCCCCCTGGCCTTGAATGGAATCGCTGGAAAAGCCCTGTTTATGGACCAGTTGTTAGTCTCACGTGGCCATTGGGACCAAAGACACTCTGTACCAGGTGATGTGACCCCAGACCTGATTTAGAAGTGAACAGCTGGGTGGCATCAACGGGCAGCTTTGGGGACTGGGAATGAAAGATCAGTCCATATGGTTGGAAGTTCCAAGGAGATCCAGGGGAGTGGAATGAGCCACAATTCTGCACTGGCCTGGGTAGGAGAGATCCAACGCTGGGCATGCAATTTCTGTACAGAGATCACTAAATCTGGCTCCGCGTGCCTCTTGTGATGCAGTTGTTTTCCCTTTAAACACACACACACGGATATGTCTGTGTATGTACATACATAGTTGTATGTATGTGCACACATAATTAATTTATTTTTCCAATATGCCCCTTCCTACTCCCTCACTTTCTTATGTCGCCCACATGGCGATGAGGTTTCCTGGGCAGACAGAAAAGTAAGAGTCAGCACTTTTCCCTGGATGCCGGCAGCTTTAAAAAGCCTGGCGTTAACTGCGGGCTAACCGTGTGCTGTGCTCAGAGCTTCCTTCACGTGTTCTCCCGTTACCTTCACACACAGAACTGTGGGGCAAGCATCATGATTATGCGTGCCCCTTACGAATTCTTCACAGAGTGTCTCAGTCTCTGTCTCAGTCACCTCGGTTCCAACAGCTTACTTACTTTTTTTCTGTTTTACTTAGTTATGAAATAGAATCTGTTTCTGCTTCCTTTTATCTTTTACTCTTTAGACCTCATATCATTTAGTTCACTCCATATTTCAAATAATCATGGATTGAAACAGAAAGTAAGACCCTATGTTCCCTATTTTTTCCTAGAAATTGGAGGAACACTGAAGCTTTCAGGTTCCAATTCAATTCAAAAATATCCATCCAGCTTCATCAAATTAAAATTCCTTTGCAAATATTGTGTTTCAACTCTTTCTGATTGATTTCTTGTCAGTTCTTTGGGTGACACTGAATATATTGGTTTCACCTGAAAATGAACATTAATTCTAACTCCTAGTGGCATCTTTTAGAGTAGATTTTCTGACACTTTGAAATTTGTTAATGACTTAGAGGCCCTGAACTCTTATGGAAGACCAAAATGAGCTAATTATGGACCAAGGACTCAGGAATTTCTATCACTTTAGAGAATTAATCTATTTATAAAACTCAGATGGAAACTCTGGCCTCATACCAGGCAAATTCAGTGAGAAAATCTCTGAGAAACTTCTTTCCAGATATAACTGATACCAATGAACTCAGGCAGGATGGAAATATTTGTAATCGTCCGGGGCTGGGGCTGGGCCGGCTTTGGCGTGGAGTGCAGTGCACTTGCCAGACACTGTCTCACTCTGTCATGGGCAGTGTTGGGTACTATTTCCATTTATCAAGGGGACGAACAAGGTGTGTGAAGGCCAAGTGACCTAAGGCATTGTCCTGAGACATTGCTGCCCAGGCTTCAGCAACAAAACTAGCCCTAGAACTGAGGTGATTCTCTCAGTAATTCAGGTTAGACAGTGGCTCTGTTTATATTATTATTATTTAAATATATATATAATTCATTATTTTACTTTTTCCTTTTCTTATTAACAAATCAAAACTATGAGTTAGTGGAAGGTCTATGAATGTGGTCTCCCTGAATATCAAGGGAATTTAAGGGAGCTTGAGGGCCCCAACTATAATGACATTGTAAAATAAACAAGTGGATCCATAATATATTTTATTTTAAATACTTCTATACCTACAGCTACTAGCAACTACCATTTACTGTTTTCTATGATAGTATTGATTAAGGCATTAAACTAAGAATATATATTATTATAGGCTTATAAAAAACAAAGTAATACCAAGTGGGATTCCAATAATCTTCGGTGTTTTATGTTTGCTGGTTATTCTGCCATGAAGACCTGCCCTTCATCTCTACCTGATGAACTATCACCCTTCTTTCAAAGCCATCTGCTCCAGTGAAAACCTTTCAGATGACCTCATTCTTCCCAGAATTCCTGTTGCATTTTATACCTGTCAGATCACACTGTGCTGTGTAATATCATTGTTTGTGTTTGTCTTGCTTTTCCTTCTAGAATGTAAGCTTCCAGGTAATAATATATATATGTTATTATCTATCTTTATCTATGACTCCTTCTTGACACAGGAGTCATAGATAAAGTACTTGTGACATAGTAAGAAATATATATTCGGCCTGTGCCCTGGTTTCTGACAGAGCTCCTAGAGCTCCCATGCCCCTTGGGATTTTCTAGGTAATAGGAGTGTCTTTTATTTTAATGAGAAGATTCTGGATGGGCTCCTGGATGGTATAGAATGGGCACAGGTCACCAGAAAGGCTAGAAGCTTGGAAAGTTCAGACCCACCCTATCCTCCAGGGAGGGTAAAGGGGCTGGAGACTGAGTTAATAATTGATCACGCCTATGGGGCAAAGCCTCCATAAAAACCCATAAATGATGAGCCCCCAGAGCTTCCAGGCTGGCGGACACATGGAGGGAGGTGCTCTCACGCCCGGGATGGCAGGGAGGCTCCACGCCCCACCCTGTACTCTGCACTGAGCCTCTCTTCCATTTGGCTCGTCCTGAGTTCTATCTCTTACAGTAAACCAGAAGACAGTCGTGTTTCCCTGAGCTCTGTGAGCCCTTCTATCAAATTATCAAGCACAAGAAAGGAGTCATGGGAACCTCCAATATATTTGATCATAAGTACAGGAGGCCAAGATTTATAATTGGCACCTGAAGTGGAGGGTATTCTTGGAGGACTGAGCCCTTACCTTGGGGGGGGGCTGTACTAACACTTGGTAGTTAGTGTCCTAACGAGATGGTAGGACACCCAGTTGGTGTTTGGAGAGCTGGAGAACTGGTTGGTGCAACATTTGGTGGTTAGAGAAAAACAGTGCTTGCATTTGATACTGAATATCTATCTGTGAATTGGTGAAATTTTTGTGTAGCTCAGCTTCCTTCTCAGTGTGGAAGTGACACCTGTAACATCTCTGAAGAGGCAGAGATGATGAGATGTTCTCTGCCTTATGGAGTTGCCATTGGCAGAAGGCCTCCCAGCCAGGATTATGTTTCACACGTGTTCGGGCCTCTTGTACATGCAGACATATGTAGCATGTCATTAGCTGTAGTGAGTCATGTGCACAGAACTAATATGGGCCAGGATCTTTAAAAAGCATTTGCATTTTCTCCACTTTTTCTTTCCTCTCCACTGGACGGAAGCAGAGGACCAGAGCTCTACAGGACAATGAAACAAGATGCAGAAGCCTGGCGTCCCAAGTCACCACATGGAAGAAAGGACTATCTGACCAGCCACACTGGTATCAGGCTGCTAGGTCAGCAAGAAAGAAACTTCCTTTGAGCTAAGCCATTGAAATGCAGGGGGTTATTTGTTGAAGCAATAGCATTATCTCAACTTTATAAATTACTCTCTTTGATTGCTCTCCAGCTTACTGTTCCAACTCTAGTCGTTAGGAAAACCTTATTCACTGTCTTAGTCAAGTCAGGTGCTATAACAAGCATCGGAGACTGGGTGGCATACAGAACAAACACTTATTTCTTACACTTCTTATTTTTTTTTAATTTTATTTTTTTTGTTCAATTAGTTATTTGCATCTTCTCCCCTCCCCTCCTCCCTTCCCCTCCTGCCCCACCTCCCCCCCCCAGCCTCCTTCCTCCCCCTTAGTTCTGTCCATGTGTCCTCTACCGTGATTCCTGTAAACCCTTCTCCCCATTGTCCCCTCCCCACTCTCCCCTGTCTATTGTTAGACTGTTCTTAATTTCAATGTCTCTGGTTATGTTTTGCTTGCTTTCTGCTTTTGTTGGTTATGATCCAGTTAAAGGTGAGATCATATGGTATTTGTCCCTCACTGCCTGACTTACTTCACTTAGCATAATGCTCTCCAGTTCCATCCATGCTCTTGCAAAGGGTATAAGCTCCTTCTTCCTGTCTGCTGCATAGAATTCCATTGTGTAAATGTACCATAGTTTCTTGATCCATTCATTTGCAGATGGGCACTTAGGTTGTTTCCAGCACTTAGCTATTGTGAATTGTGCTGCTATGAACATAGGAGTGCAAAGGTTCTTTTGAATTGGTTTTTCAGGATTCTTAGGGTATAATCCCAGTAGTGGAATTGCTGGGTCGAAAGGCAGTTCCATTTTCATTTTTCTGAGGAAGTTCCATACTGTTTTCCACAGTGGCTGCACC
>PVJI01016576.1:0-37941 GCA_004026765.1 Micronycteris hirsuta | reverse complement strand
AAGGGCAGATAAAGTGCTTCTCAGATAAGGTCAAGTTCAAGAAGTTCATCACCACCCAGCCTTTATTGTATGAAATGTTAAAGGGAGTTATATAAGGTATGGAGGAACATCAACAGGGGAGTGGTAGGGGGAGAGGGTGGGAATGGGGCACAGAACAAGTAGCATAAATGGTAGGTAGACAACAGACAGGGGGAGGTTAAGAATAGTATAGGAAGTGCAGAAGGACTTATGTGTATGACCTATGGACAAAACTAAAGGGTGGGTAAAGGGGGGCAAGAAGGGGGGGAAAGTGGGACAACTGTAACAGCATAATCAATAAAATATAGTCAAAAAAAAAATTATCACCTTTTCAGCAGGATTCTACCACTGGAATTCTGGAATTTTTCATCTCTAGACAAGCAATGCTGCCTGACACTATTGTATCAAAATTAGAGCGTGGAGTCGGGATGGAATCAGACTCTCTCAGGTGAATCTCAACAACTTCTTTCTCACTGAAATGACTTTGGGCAAATGAACGTCTTCTTACCTCTGTGTCTCATCCGCTATCGCAATGCTTAAATAAGTTGATTTATGTAAAATGCTTTGAACAGTGCCTCCTTCTGGCACCTTCAGCTCTGGGGCAGAGCCATGTAAGTATTCGCGAGAGTCTTCAACCACCCTCTCCCACTGCCTCCCCATTAAAAAAAGCAAATACCACAGTTTGAAAAAGGATAAAAGAAGCTGACTCCTGAGGGCACCCATAGGATCTGTATTCACTGTTTTTACATTTCTGAGGAAGCCACTGATCTAATGAAGCTAAAAATAGCCAAATTTCAAATTCCTATAACATCAAACTGTTCCTAATTATGGTTCTGGTAATGTGCCATATGTTTCCCAGAAATAACAAATGTTCCATCCATGGAAAAGTAAGTGGCTAATAAGGGTAGGAAAAACATATATAGTAAATTAAACATCCTTGTTTTTCTTGGCTGTTAACTCTAATATAATGAAATATTCAATAAAAAAATATGAACATTCAACTGCAACTACTTTTACACTCCAGAAAGACTCTTGAACTACTGCAAGTTGGAGATCTATGTTCAAGTAGCATTGTCAAGTAATTGCGTTCGAATCTTACATTTTAAAGTTTGAAGAACGTTACTCAGTTCTCAGTGTTTTTCCCAGTAGAAATTACAGTGATAGATGTTAAACTAACTCCACGTGATTCTCATTTTCAGAAACACAATTTTAGACTGCTTTAGAGTGTCAATGTATCCCCTTGGGTTGCATTAAACAAGAAGCCATTTTAGCTTCAAATATAGCTTTTTTGTGTGGGTTGCTTTTTTTCTACTAGGAACACATTTCTCTGAGATGATTTCTCAATCTTGCTATTTAACAGGCTAAATGCTTTAGATTTTTTAAAATGTCCCTTTATTTTATTTAAATATGACTTAAGTGGACTTTTGCAACTATCTAGTGAAAGAAAATTAATTATTAATCAAGTGATTGTCATTTATAAAGGCCATACCAGCACAAGGAAGCCATAGGTATGTTTTATTTCAGTACATTTTATGCTAAAGAGCACGTATTTTTTAAATAAATCAATCTGATATTTTCATTTATCCCTATTATCTGATGCTGATAAGACATGATAATTCGACAAACTCACAAATATCAACAACCAAACCTAAAAAAACAGAAACAAAAATGAACTGAGCAAACAACTAGAACAGCAACAGATTCACAGAAATAGAGATCACATGGACAGCTATCAGCAGGGAAGGGGACGGGGGAGAATGGGGGAAAGGTACAGGGAATCAGAAGCATAAATGGTGGGTACAAAATAGACAAGGGGAGGTTAAGAATAGTATGGGAAATGGAGAAGCCAAAGAATTTATATGTACAATCCATGGACGTGAACTAAGGTGGGGGAATGCTGGTGGAAGGTGGGTTACAGGGCAGAGGGAAATAAAGGGGAGAAAAAAATGGGATGACTGTAATAGCACAATCAATAAAATATATTTTTAAAAAAAGACATGATAATCCTGTCCGTGTTAAAAAGTGACCGAGGTCTGATCCGAGCTGCTTTGGAGACAGGTCCCATTATCTGCATGTGATGGAGCCGCCCGCACTAAGTGTGCTGACCACGTGACAGGCAGTGCCAGGTGCTGAGTTACAGGGATACAAAAGCAGACCAAGTCCTGTCCTCACGGAGCCCGTAGTCCAGGGCAGTGCCGCCTACAGGGCGGTCTGTGGGCCGGCACCACCCCATGAACTACTTCCTATCAGACTAAACAGGACGAGCACAGGTATGTCAGGTAGTTGTTCAGACAGTTTTACAGTAACTGGGCGTTGCTGCAACACCCAGCGTGGGATCAGTGGATTCCTCTCGCCTCACTGGATGATGCACGAACTTGCATAATGAATTGGGCATGGTGGGATCAAAGGACTGGTTGTCGACAGGAGGACATACATTGGCTGTGAAAAACTGGAAATTTAAAATAATCTACCCCTTCCAATACAGAGTTTAAGAAGCACTAGTCCAGGAAAGGAAGAGGAGTGGGGAGAGAGAGGCAGGGAAGAGAGGGAGAAAGAGAGTTTCATTCCAGCTGAGAATATCTGAAAAAGTTTCATGGAAGAAATGATTTTATTTTTAACATTAGGATCTTGGAATTTCAATATATATTACCAACTGCTGCTCTGAAGAAAATCCAACACACAAAAGGCTTGAGCTGTTGATCAATAGAATTGGAAGGGACTTGATTTTCCTTTGTCTCTTCTGTTTCCCGTGAATTAAATGGATAATCAAAGAAAGAGATAAAAATAAATGAAGATCAAGATAAAGAGGGAAAAACAAAGATCAAGATAATCCAAATTTCAGTTCAACCCTTGGGTTAGTGAGCATGGGCCGTATTTCTTCTTTTTCTTTTTTTTTTAATTGAATTTATTGGGGTGGCATTGGTTAATGAAATCATACAGGTTTCAAGTGTATAACTACAGAATACATCATCAATATATTGTATCGTGTGTTCACCACCCAAAGTCACGTCTCCTTCCATCACCACTTATTCCCTTTTACCCCCGTCTACCTCCCCCTTCCCACTTCCCCTCTGGTGATCACCGTAGTGTTGTCTGTGCCTATGAGTTTTTTCTTTGCTTAATTCTTTCACATTTTTCTTCCAGGCCCCCCAACCCCCTCCACTCTTACAGCTGTCAGTCCGTTCTCTGTATCTATGAATCTGTTTCTATTTTGTTTGTTTATTTTATTTATTAGATTCCACATGTAAGTGAAATCATATGGTATTTGTCCTTCTCGGACTGGCTTATTTCACTTAGCATAATGCTCTCCAGGTCCATCCATGCTGCTGCGAAAGTAAGAGTTCCTTCTTTTTAATGGCTGAGTAGTATTCCATTGTGTAAATGTACCACTGCTTTTTTATCCACTCATCTACTGATGGGCACTTGGGCAGTTTCCAAATCCAGGCTATCGTAAATAACACTGCCATGAACATAGGGGTGCTTATTTTCTGCACATAGAGTAAAATTGGAGTGATACAGAGAAGAAATAATTCTTGAGCGTGGATTGAGATTTAAGAGGTAGAGACGACAGGGTTGGGAAAATGAAGGCGGAAAAGTGCAAGAATGTCCCGGGCCACCTGGCTCGTTGCAGTTGGTGTGTGACGTGGGGGTGGGGCAAATGGAAGTAACGGAGATAAAAATGAAAGGTCAACGGCAGCCCACTAGCAGAGGGCTTCTAATGCCATGGAAAACAGTTAGAACTTTATTTCTGAGACAACCGGAAGTTCTTAAATATTCCTGAACATGATAGTGACGTGAAACAAAATAATATTGGTCTTATTTGCATATTGGTCTCCGTATGCAACATTTTGAGGTAAGAGGCCCTTAGGTGAAGTAAATAATAATAGTAAAAAGGAACTTTTAAAAGTGGTTATTCCCACACTGTGTTATGTTAGTCATATTTCTAAGTAAATTTAGGCAATCCCAAGTCTTCCCAGGCACCATGGCATGGTAAACTACCACTTCAGAAGACCTAATCCTGTATGATTAAAGTGATTTTAAAATGTCATTTCTTAGCTTATCGCACTTATCCCATTTGTACCGGGAGCACACACATTCTTCATGTTTTCATGAACTCTGACTAAACCACAGAGATTAAGGAAACTTAAACCGATACACTATTGTAAAAACTTACACTATAATGTCAAAGACCATCACCAAAGGACACGGGAGTGGCCCTTTTTTCTCTCTCTTCTTCTCTGCTTCCTATAAAACCAGAACTGAGCTCATTAACTGTGCCTCATTTTATGTTCCTATGTGTCGCCAAAAGGCTATTAATCCTTGCAGCTGACCGAGTTGGAATGTTCGGCAGCATTAAGAGTTTCACAAATGTACCTTTAAAAAAATAGTTAAGCTACTAAGTAAATTTTAAATTTGGAGGGTAAAATTTCATAAGGCTTTTTACTAATGAAACAAGGTTCTCAAAGGGTATGCCCTCTCCCCAACCCAAACAAACATACAACAAAAAAACCTACCCAAAAAACAACGTATTACCACGTTAGGATTTCACACATTTGGCTGAATAAAAATGTGATTATTTAGTCTTCTAATACTGGTTTCATAATTTTTAAAATTGTGGTGTAAGAACTATAGAATTTTAAAGAGACTATCCTGCTGAACCAGAAGCTATGCCTTTAGCATTGGCAGTGTTTGCAATACAGCTACAGAACAAAGCTCAGACACCGTGCTGCGGGTCACTCATGGATCATCATGCACTAAAGCAGAGGTTCGTAACTCAGAGCCACGCTGGCCCTCCCAGAAGACATTTGGCATGTGTAGAGATGGATGTGGGGGTACTTGCACCAGACTGCCACCGAACAACCAACACTGCGTAGGACAGCCCCTCACAACAGAATGACCTGGTCCAACGTGTCAACAGTGCTGCCATCGGCAAACCCTGCACTAAAGAATCACACAGACATTTCCACCCTTCCGCTTGGCATATGTGAAAATCACTTTAATTCATGCAATCTGAAAATCAGAAATGAGGAAGTTCTTGAAGATTAAAACAGATCATTAGCCCTTGCTGGTGTGGATCAATGGATTGAGCGTTGGCCTGTGAACCAAGGGGTTGCTGGTTCGATTCCCAGCCAGGGCACAAGCCTGGGTTGCAGGCGGGGTCCCCAGTGAGGGGCATGCGAGAGGCAACCACACAGTGATGTTTCTCTTCCTCTCTTTCTCTCTCCCTTCCCCCTCTCTAAAAATAAATAAATGAAGTCTTTTAAAAATTAAAAAAAAGACAACAGATCATTATTAGGCCTTCTTTTGATACAATGAAGTACTCCCTGATTTTTGTGAGCAAGACCGGAAGGTGCCCCACACAGATTAATTCCATCAGTGGTAATGTGTTATGTGCAGATACACAAACATTGTCCTCCAGACATCTTCAAGCAGATCTTCAGAAAGGGCAGGTGAGGCTGAAAACTCACACAAGGTTCCAGATATATTGTATTTTCTGAGTTGTAAGTCACTGATGATGTTAACATGCACCATCCGTTAAATAACAGCTTTTGGGAACGTGGCAAAGAAATATCTCTACTTAAACGCGTACATTGATTGTACAATGTGAACACTTTTTAGAGCTAGTAAATATGCAAAATCTATAAAGTATATTAAGTATGTGAGAAGATATACTAAGCTCTTTTTTCTAAAAAGAAATAGAAAAGTAGATTAAGTATATAAGAAGATATACTAAACTCTTTTCGTAAAGAGAAACAGAAAGACTGAAATATGCTCCCTGTGATCTTCCTCAGTTGGTGTTAGTCTCAGCTATTTTTCACTTCGGTTTTCACGTTGCCCCCTCAACCTTCTGCGGCCGCTCCAGGAAGAGGGCGTGAGATGCAGGGCAGGTAGCAGAACCTGCACGGGGTGCTCAGAAACAAGAACCGACTAATACACATCTCACGGGTTCCCTCTATTTTCCTCTCTTGGAATTTCTCCAAGTCTTTGACTGTGAGTTGAGTACTGCAAAGAACGGCAGCGCAGAGCACGGTCCTAGCACTGCTAGAGCATATGACTTCATTTAACTGAACAAAGAAATAAGCATACTTAAGCCCTGGCTGGTGTAGCTCAGTGGATTGAGCGCGGGCTGGGAACCAAGCAATCCCGGTTCGATCCCCAGTCAGGGCACATGCCTGGGCTGCAGGCCAGGTCCCCGGTGAGGGCCATGTGAGAGGCAACCACACATTGCTGTTTCTCCCTTGCTTTCTCCCTCCCTTCTCCTCTCTCTAAAAAAATAAATAAAATCTTTAAAAAAAGAAATAAGCACACTTAGATGTAATACATATAATACTTGAAATTATTTTTAAATTCCATCTGAAAGCCAGTGACACCACTTACACATAAAGAAAAACTTATTATAAAACCTATATATTTGCTTATAGGCATATCATCTGCTTGTTCCACTGGAAGTAAAATCCACGTGAACAGGGATTTTGTCTTGTGTTTAAACGAGTGAGTGAATGAATGAGTGAATTTCTTCTTCCAAACAGCAGAGCCGTTACACAACTGCAGACATCTTTAATTTTCACACTGATGCCAGGAGGCGGCAGGTCTCACTTCATGTCACTAACTGTACATGTCCACCCATCCATTCCCTGCTAAGTCTTTCACGACCTGCCCCTGCCACGCCTCCAGCTTTCCCTCACATCGCGCCCCCACTGCTCCCAGCGGCACTGACCTCCGTTCAGTTCCCAGGAAGCTCCGCGCTCTTCTGTCTCAGAGCCTCTGCCCAGAACACCCCCTCTCCATCCCCAGCCCTTCAGATTTCTTCAGGAAGGCTTCCCTGCCCACCACTTAAACTGGGTGCAGTGCCTGTATTGAATAGTTCCATCGTTTCTCGTGTTTGGTTTGGTTTGGTTTTCATTATAGTACTTATCACAGCTGTAAAATATATTTGTGGAATTACTTGGTTGGTGTCTCTCCCTGCCCCACACCACTCACTGTAGGCAGAAGCCACGTCTGCCTTGCTCCCCATTCATATTCCCATCGTCTAGCACAGGACCTGTCAGATAGCAAGCGTTCGACCAATGTGTATTGAATGAACACATGAATTTGTTTCTAGGAGCATAATCTGTTACAAATACATGAGCCCATGTTCTACTGTACCGTTCTTCCTCAGACTCAAGTTAGGTGCTTAATCCACACTTCTTGGTTAACTGAGATCATCATTTATCTACAGCAAACTGCATTCTTGGAAGTCTACATGGCCCTAAAAGAACTTGTTGCAAAATTGCTCAGAACTCAACTGTTTTCTATTCTTTTTTCAACATACTAACAAAAAAGCAGTTTGCTTTTTTCTTCTTCTTTTTTTTTTTTCCACGTAATTTATTAGCTGTTCTGGCACTTAAGAACCTAACCAGGTGGAAAATGGTGGTCAGGAAATCAATTATTTGGATAGTGAGTATTTGTTTCTATGTCTGTATTTTAAAACATCTGGAAACAGATTTTAATTATCCTCTAAATTTTTGGTGTCTTATACTCACAGCCTCTGAGATAATCTCTCCCCATTGCTGTTCCTGAGTGAAAGGATTCTCTGTTTGACAAAATACCGTAGGTGTTTTTGTTAGAGAAGAATTTATGGAACGTTGAAGATAGAAAGTAGCAAACTCCTAAGATAAGAGGATTAAAACAATATTTTTTTAAGAGGAGGAGCAAGAAAGAGGTCTTTAATGCAGAGAACTGCAGAAAACCATAATTCCATATAATGCCATGCAACTAAGGAGCTAGTCGCACAGGAAGCTTTGGGGAAGAGTGCGGAATTCCTGAGGATCAGATATAATGACCACAGCCTAAAGGAGCTAAAGAGAGATGCCAAGAGAACGGGAAATCAGAAATAATTATAAACCTGAATTTTATTTGTATACTTCACCTTAGAATAGTTTCTTTACATACATCTTCCCTACCTATGGTTACCAGGACCTCTGTCACTAGGCAATTTTTATTCAGGTGTGCAGAACCCTTCAAACAAAATTCCAGAAATCCCAGGAAACGGGGGCAAACGTTGCTAACTGAAGCCATCCTCTTGGAAAGCCTGAGATAGGAAGCGTAGCCCCCGTTAGGGGGTCACCCTCACCCCGGCCTTGGTCGCTCCTTTCACAAGCTAACAATAGTTGGACGGGGGCCGTTCACTGCCTCAGAGCTTTTCTGTCCATTTCTCACCCCAGTTGTCCTCCTTTGGGTCTGACAGATGCTTCAGATCTGCAGCACCAAGGCCTGCAGCCTCTCCTTGTTCCACATACACCAGAGATGAAGCAGAGCGTATCTGGGGCTCACTCGAGAAGGGCCTCCCCAGTGAGGAATCACCTGTCCCTGAGGTCACAGACACAGAATAGAGGCATGGGGCTGGAGGAGGAGCAGAAATGACCAGCAGCCACCAGCAGCCATACTGATGCTCTACACCTCCAGGTCCAGGGGAAAGACGCTTACGCTGAACTGCACTCCTGCTGTACTGTCTTTGGGCGCTTTCTTATCATTCTTCAATTGAAGTTAGAAAGATCCGAGGAACTAATGCAATGTCTAGGACTGTATTCAGGGCTGTGGTACTCACAAGTAGTTCAACCAGAGCGCTGTAAGGGACAGCCTCTCAGACTGCCTCGTCCCTGCCAACTTAAACGCATGATTCTGCCTTGGCCTCCGGGGGGAAGTGCATTCAGGCTGAGACTTAATTCTCAGTGTCAAGAAGAGAAAAACAAACTTTAGACTTTACTTAGCATAGCTTCAAGTATTTCTTTACTGTTCTGCAGATCTCATTCAGAGGGCTGACCTACCAAATCTGGAGTACAGACTTTTCACTTTCACTTTCTTATGACATTCAGACGAGCCGTGTTGCTCAGCTAATACTTGTTAATAAGCCGTAGAGACTAGAAGGGGATAAAGGGAGTGGGGCGAGTGAAGTACATTTATGTTTCATTCTATGTCAACTTATCTCCTCCCCTGCAATATATCAGTAAAATACAAAACGAGGTTCGATTCTTGCCCACATTTATTTTATTTCTGTCATTTGATCCTCATATAAAACTATTTGGCCAAGTAAGTATTGGATTAATATTTACGCTTTATTTACAAACAGCCCCCAAAAGTATTGCCAGGGCCTCAGCAAAATTACCTTGTTTCCAAATCGTGGCTGGCTCTCATCTGGGCCAGGAGCATATTTTGAAAAATACCCACGAAATTCATGTGCCAGGTTTCCCTTTCTGAAAAGTCAGTTTCCTAAATATTCCATGAGATGGCTTTTGAGACCCACATCAACACACTAAGAAAGTAATAATGTTCCTGTCTTAACAGGAAATGCACTGTTGCGGTTGCTGTCGTCCCGATTATACCACAGTAGAATTTCAGAAGAATCTTTTCTGAATTAGAAAACATCCCTTCCACTTGCTGCCCAGTATCCTCTTAAATTTTCCATGCCAAATGAGTAGATTTAGAAAGTAAGGAGGGGCATGTACATATTACCTTTTTTTTTGGTCAGGAAGCAAGACAGGTTTTTACATTATCAGTTATCCTATTTTGTTTTTTTAAGTAAAGGTTTCTATTTAATCAGAGTCACCAGAGAAGAGAGCAGAATGTTATAAAGGTTTAAAATGGGTACATAGTTTTCTTTTTCAGTAACATAAATTTATCAAGAGTTAAAAATGGAAATGCATACCTCACAGCAAAGCTTTAATGACAGATGTAAGCTAGCATTTTCTATTTAACAAAGACCAAAACATATAAACAGGCAACAGCCTCCATAGGAGGCAATAATGTTGCATTCTGAATCATAAGTTACACAGTTTGAAACTCAGGCATTCAGAGAGGTTAGAAGAGTAACTCACAGTACGCGGTCACGTGTAGCCTTAGGACTAGGAGCCTCCCACAGTATCCAGGCGGGTTTTATCGCCAGCGGTTCTGTGGCCCTGCAACTGAGACCAGTCATAATCAATGAATATTTTACTTGCAGATTTGACAGCTCGGTTAAGCAGTTTATGTAAGGCTGTTGCGTTTCATTCTTCTGTAGTTGAATTACAAACAGGAAACAGGAAACGTACCTACAAGAACACTGACATATTTCAGTCTAATTGGTCTTCGTCTGTATCACAGGGGGTGATAGGTACAGTCCCCAAAAGAGCAGGACTCATGTCCTGGCATTTCACAGTCTGAAATCCTTTAGACAGGTGTTATGCAAGCAATTTTAGGGAGGAACAGGCATCCTTAGTAACATTCAAGTTTTATGGCCTTAATTCTGGAAGGACTCTAAACTTTAGGATAAATTCATGTATATATACACATATGTATGTATTGCATATACATAACTATGTAATGTACTAAGTACTGTATTATTTAAAATATATACATTATTAAAAATAATAAATAACATACTAAAAGAATATATATAATTTTTCCTGAAATATATAGAAACTATCATTTGGCAATCTTTGGGCTGTAAATAACAGAAAACCCAACTCTAATTCACTGACACAAATAAATAACAACAAAAAAAAGAAAACATTTTGGTTCATTGAACTGTGGGGCGGGGAACCCCAGATGCAGGGCCGGTTTGGGAAGCCAGAGGTTCACAATATCATTTGATTCTCTGCAGTTCTCTTGGCACGGGTGTTCTCTGCAAATTGACTTGAACTTCCAGCTCTTTCCCCTCATGGTACAAAAAACAACAGCTGCAGTGGTTGAAGACCACACACCCATCTTCAAGGGCGTGCTTGGCTGTGAGCGTGCTGGCTGCCCCAGTCTGACTGAGTTGCCCAGACTGCCCATTGCTGAACCAGTCACCAAACTGTGCTGAAAGGCTTTCAATCGAGCAAGGTTTATCCCTGGAGTTGAGGGGAGAATCATTCCAAAGAAAAATTTCATGGAAAGACATTCAAGATACTGTGAAGAAGGGAAAGAGGTGGGAGGGGGGCGGGAAATACTGGGGAGAAAATCAACAAATGTGCACAAAAACACTGTTCAGCAATAATCTGGTTCGGAAGGTTGGTGTTTGAGGGTGTGTACCCAGGAAAACGCTAGGTCTGGGGTTATTCGAGGATGTCTGGAAGAGAGAGAACTGAGGTTCAAGAGATGACTACCCAAGTCTTTACATCTAGTCAAACTTCCGAGTAACAGTAGATTTGCTCTCTGAGAAAGCTCAGCGTCTGTCCTCCTTGTGCACAAAATACATTTTATGGTAAGTAAAGTGCTCTTCCATTCAACCTTCCATCTTGCCACCCACCACCACGTCACTGAGGATCTATTTCCAGCACTTCCTTGTATCCAGTACAGCATGTCCGCTACCAAGAAAAAAAGACCAGGCAGAGAAAGGGCGAAAAACACAATTTGAGGAGACAGAGCAGGCGTCAGAACCATACATGGCAGGGAAGTTGGAATTAAAAGATGACAAAACTCGCATGACGGCTGGAATAATTTACCGAGCCAAAAGTCAAGGCCGAGTCACAGCCAAAAATCAATTCCAAAGGGATTAAGGACTTAGTTGTGAAAAGAAAAATGTTAAAACTTGAAGGAAAAAATATAAAACATCTTTCTGACCTCTAAATGGGAAAGGAATTCTTAAGGCATGGAAGTGTTAATCATAAAAGGAAAGACTGATAATTTTCTTACTGTAATATTAGATCAATTTATCAAAAGGAAACAAAAGATATGCCAATATCTGAGACAAGTTTGCAACTTGTAAAATCAACAAAAGACTGGTATTCGGGTCATATAAAGAAATGTTATGTTTCTTACTTACAAATCAGTAAGAAAGAGACAACACAATAGAAAAATGAGCAACAGATCTGACACATTGTTCCAGAGGAGAAAAATACGAATGGCGAATGAACATATAAAAAGGTGAACAACCTCACTGGTAATCAGAAAAGTGCACATTAAGCTGATGGTGGGAGTGTAAGTTCACAAGAACACTTGCAAACAATTTAAACTTATCTTGTGAATTTTTCCAAGATGCATGTTTACACACCCTCCAATTGAGCACCGCCCCCCAACCCCACCTATACTCTCCAGAGAAACTTGTTTATTTGCACGGGGAGACACGCACAAAGTGTTTTTAACAGCTTTATTCAAAATAGCAAAAAGCTATATTTAACACAAATGTCCACCGACAGGAGAGCAAATGAATTGAGTTATAATCATCCAATAAAATATTAGACAACAGGGAAAAATCAGTAAATCACAGCATGCAACAGCTTAGGTGAACCTTAGAAATCTAATGAGTGTAAAAAATCAAGTATCAGGTAACTACATACAAATGATGACTTTTTTTAGTAAACGAAGCTCAAGATCAGCAAAACCTAAGAATATTTTTGTTTCAGTAAATGCAAATGTAATACATTTTTTACAGCTCTATAATCATTTTATCACATGGAGATTCATGTAGCCACCATTGTAATCAAGACACAGAATGGTTCCTTCCGCACAAAACTCCTTCTTACTACCACTCTGTAGTCACACTCATCCCCTTGGCCCCTTCCCTTATCCCTGGAAACCACTAACCTGTTCTCCATCTTTTCTTTTCTTTTTTTTTAAGATTTTATTTATTTATTTTTAGACAGAAGGGAGGGGAGGGAGAAAGAGATGGGGAGAAACATCAATGTACAGTTGCCTCTCACATGACCCTCCTGGGGACCTAGCCTGCAACCCAGGCATGTGGCCTGACTGGGAATCGAACCGGCGACCCTTTGGTTCCCAGCCTGTGCTCAATCCACTGAGCTACACCAGCCAGGGCTTCCATCTTTTCTTTTGGCCATTTCTAGAATAGTAATCAATGGAACCATACATTATGTGACTTTTTGATATTGATGTTTTTGTTTGTTTATTTGTTTATTTACTCAGCATAATGCTCTTGAGATCCATCGAAGTTGTCACATCCATCAGTAGTTTTTTCCTTATGTTGCTGAAGAATATTCTGTGATTTGAATGTATCACAGTTTGTTTGGCCACCATTGTAAGACATGTTAGCTGTTTGGGGGCTATTATAAATAAATCTTCTAGGAGAAACTGCACACAGGTTTTTTCATGGATGTAAGTTTTTATTTCTCTGGGATAAATCACAAGAGGCTGATGCTGGCTCATGTGAGAGATTTAGGGTTAGTTTTTTAAAAACTGACCAACTTTGGGACAATAGTAATGGCATAATCAATAAAATATAATGTCAAAAAACCTGCCTAACTATTTCCTAGAGTGGCTATACCATTTTAACCAGCAGTGTATGAGAGATTCAGTTTTTCCGCATCCTTGTCAGCATATGGCGTTCTTGCTATTTTTTATTTTAGTTTTTCTAATGGGTGTGTAGAGATAGCTCATCATGGTCTTCATTTGCATTTCCCCAATAGCTAGTGGTGTTAAATTTATCTTTTCATGTGCTTATTTGCCATCTATATATTCTTTTCAGTAGAATGTCTCCTTATATATATTTTTTGCTTATTCTCTAATAGAATTGTTTCTTTTTTAACTGTTGAATTTTGAGTTCTCAGCACAGTGTAGATATGAGTCTTTCATCAGGTATGTGTTTTGCAAATATTTTCTATCATTCTGTAGCTTATCTTTTCATCTCATTCAGAGTCATTCATAGGGCAAATATTTTTAATTTGCATAAAGTCCAATTTATTTTTTCTTTTAGAGATCATGCCTCTGATGTCATGTTTTAAGAACGCTCATGCAGTCAAGCTTCTAAAGTTTTCTTTTATGATTCTTCTAAAAGTTTTATAGTTTGTTTTACGTTAAAATCTACAATCTATTTCGTGCTGTACGAGGTGTTTTTTGTTCGTTTGTTTTGCCCATGGATACCCAATTGCTCCAGCACCATTTGTTGAAAAACAAAAAATGTCTTTCCTCCACTGAATTGCTTTGGATAGTTGTCAAAAATCAGTTGGCTCTGCTTATATGTGGCTATTTCCAGGTTCTCTGTTTTGTTCCATTGATCTGTGTCTATTCCTCTGCTAATTAATTCTTCACAGTCTTGACAATTGTAGCTATACAATGTGTCTTGAAATCAGTAGAGCAATTCCTCCCACTTTATTCTTCTTTTTCAAAATTGTTAGACATTCTATTATAGCTTTTATTCCCCTTTCATATACATTTTCAGAATAATCTTGTGTGTATCTAAAAAACTCTTTGCTGAAGTTTTTATAATAATTACATTAAAAAGTGAATATCAATTTGGGGACAACTGATGTCTTTACTATGCTGAATCTTCCAATGGTATGTCGCTCCATTTATTTAGATATTCTTTGATTCCTTCCACTGGCATTTTGTAGTTTTGAACATACAAATTATGAGCATGTTTTGTTAGGTTTACACATAAGTATTTCATGTTTTGAGCAATTATAAGTGACATTGTATATTTAATTTCAGCATTCATGTATACATTGCTAGTATATGGAAATACATGAGGACATTTTTTTGTGGATTCTATTGGACTTTTCTAGTAGACCTCATGGCATTTGCAAAGAAGAGCAGCTCTGTTTCTTTCTGATCTGTACACCTTCTGGTTTCTCTCCTTCCTTTGTCACACTGTGTAGAATTTCTAGTACTTGACAGGTGCAGGTGTTTTATAAATATTCTTTATCAAGTTTAGGAAGTTCCTCTCTACTATTTTTCTGAGAGTTTTTTTTTTAAATCATAAATAGCTAGTTGAATTTTGTCAAATGATTATTCTGCTTCAATTAGTGTAACTGCAATTTTTAGATTGTTTATGTGATGGACCACGCCGATTGCTTTTCCTATTAAACAGTCTTGCAGCCCCAGAATAAACTCCATTTTGTTGTGGTATACAATTATTTTCATATTCAGTATATAGCTGAATCCTGTTTGGCAGTATTTTGTCAGGGAATTCTGTTATGGGCAACTAGAGACTCATGGGAGTCGCGTTGTTGTCTCACGTGGTGCTGTTTTTCAAGCCATGGTGTCAGAGTGGCTTTATAAAACGAACTGGGGATTGTCCCCCCCCCGCCCTTCTAATTTCCGGAAGAGACTTATAGGATGAAGAGTTGATTCTTCTTTAAATATTTGATAGAATTTTCCAATGAAACTCTTTGGGTCTGCAACTTGTCTGGAGAGTTTCTAAATTTCTAACTTAATTTCCTTAGTTATACGGCTATTCAAATTATTTTATATTGTGAGTTATCGTGTTTGTGCTTGCTGGGAAATTGTCCCATTTTATATAAGCTGTGAAACTTCATCATGTAGGGTTTTCTGTAAGAATTCCCTTGTTACTCTTTTGATGTCTGCCCGTCTGCACTGATGTTGCATTTTTGATTCCAGTATTGATTTGTGTCTGTTCTGTTCTCATCAGTGTTCCTGGAGGTTTATCAATTGTTGATCTTTTCAGAGAGTCAGGTTTTTGTTTGATCTACTTCCTCTATTGTTTTTCTCTTCTCAATTTTGTTGATCTCTGCTCTTTATGAGGTCCTTCCTGATATTTTTTTGGGGTTTGTTTTGCTCTGTTTTCTCTAGTTTCTTAAGAAACTAGTTTCTGGAGACAAGAACTTGGATTATTGATTTGAGACTTTCCCTTTTCTAATCTGAGTATTTAGTGCTATAAATTTTTCTCTCAATTTCAATTTTTTAAAATCTGATGAGGTTTGATTTATGGTTTATCTTGGCATACATTTTGTGGTGCCCAAACAGAATGTCCTTTCTGCCACTGTGGGTGGATTCTATCAATGTAAATTAGATCTGGTGTCACTGCATTCTCTGCACTTGCTGGTTTTGTTTAGTTGTCCTATCAATTCTTCAGAGAGCAGTGTTGAAGTTTCCAGTTCTAATTGCAGATTTGTTCATTTCTTCAGTTTTATCAGTTTTTATTCCACGTATTTTCCTCTGTTGTTTGGTACATACTAAGGACGTGCATGCAAAATATGTGTATCTGCCGTGTCATTCCGGCGATGACCCTCTTATCATTACGCAATGTCTCTCTGCGGCCCTGGTGGTCTTCTTTGTCTCCTTGCTCTGAGGTCTTCGGTACCCGACTTTGAATACAGCCCCTCCTTCTAGCTTTTGATGAACGTTTACTTCATATATTTTTTTGCATCTTTTAACTTTCACCCTCTTCTATTATTATACTTTAAGGTAGTTTTTTGTAGATAGCATGTGGTTGGATCATTTCTTAATCCACTGTGTCAATCTGTTTTATAGTTTGTATATTTAGACCATTTACACTTAAGTAATTATTGATATGTTTGGCCTAAGCCTGATGTTCTACTTTTTGTCTACTTGTTCTCTATTTTCTCTTTCTTTATTTTCATGTCCAACCTCATTGTGGGTACTTGAACATTTTTTAGAATTCCATTTTTATTTATCTAGTTTTTTTTAGTATAGCTTTTCTCTTTATAGCTTTTTGTATAGCTTTTTTTAATCTTCATCTGAGGATATGCTTTTTTATTGCTTTTAGAGAGACAGGAAGTGGGGGGAGGGAGAGAGACATGGATGTGAGAGAGAAAGACGGATTAGCTTCCTCCCGTTCGTGCCCTGACCAGGGATTGAAACTATGACCTGGGTATGTGCCCTGACAGGGAATCAAACCTGCAACATTTTGGTGTACGGGACAACAGTTCAACCCACAGAGCCACCCAGCCAGGGCTATCTAACTTTGTTTAATGTTTGCTTTCCATGTTACAGTAAATAGGCATAACTTACAAAAGTGTATTGTTGTTGATAATAGGCCACTTGAAAATCCTTACCTCGCTCTATATCCCTTCACTCTCCCTCATTTATAAAATAATTTTCTTAAATACTTTCTCTACATACATTGACAGTCACATCAGACAGTGTTACGATTTTTTCTTCAATCATTACATATAATTTGGATCACTTAAGAAAAGGACAGTTTATGGTATGCACTCCCATTTTTTACTCTTTGTATTATTCTTTCTTTCTCCTGATATTTCAAGATTCTCTCTTTCATTACTTTATTTTTTAGAGAACTTCCTTTAGATATTGCTTTAACATAAGTCTGCTGGTGACAAATTTCTGGGTTTTCCTTCAGCTGAGAATGCCATGCTTTCTTCTTCTTTCCTGCAGGACATTTTCCCTGGATTTAGAATTCTGGGTTGGCAGCTCTTTTCTTTCATTCCACCACTTCCTCTGGCCGCCATGGTTTCCGACGAGGAAGCCCCTCTCCTTCTAATTGTTTCTCCCCTATAGATACATTCTCGGTTTTCTCTTGCTGCTTTTAACATCTTTTCTTTGACGTTATTTTTCAGAAGTTTGACCGTCATGAGTCTTAGTGCGGATTTCTTTGGGTTCATCCTGTTAGGTTGTCACTCAGCTTCTTGCTGCTTTGGGTCTGTGTCTTTAGTCAAATGTGGAAAGCTCTCGGCCGTTGTCTCTTCAAATACGTTTCCAGTCTCGTCCCCTCTCTCTCTCCTTCCAGGATGTCGGTGACACACGTGTCAGCCAATTTCCATATCCCCATAGGTCCCCTGAGGTTTTGTCCTCTGTCCTTTCTTCCGCTTTCAGTCTATTTTCTCTGTTGTTTGGATTGGGTCATTCCTGTATGTTATCTACAACTTCACTGCTTCTTTTCTCTGTCCCCTTCATTTTACTGTTGAGCCCAGACACTGAATTCTTTTGATTTCATGTTTTACATTGTTTTTCAGTTTCTAGGAAACTGAAAAAGATAATAAGATTTTAAAAGACCACGAAAATCAAGCCAAATTTTTTTTCCTCAGCTGCAAAAGGAAACAACTCTCTTCTGCTTTCTAACCCATGAATACATTAATAGCAGGCCAGGGGTCCAACGGCCATGCCCACTATTGGGACTGACATTGGAGTTTCTCTCGGGGCCCTGGGCTGCTCTGGGCGTGGTTGCCTCCAGGAGGCAGGACAGGCAGTTGAGGCAGGAATGAGCGTGTTTCAGCGTGAAGCCATGAGGTACTGGGCTGCTACTCGTCCTCTGGCCTTTTCAGCGCCACCCTGCACCTCTGCGCCAACAGCACCTCTGTTACTCAGCCCTTCAGCTCTCTCAGATCCCAGAGTCTTGCATGGATTTTTATTTTTTCTCTCACTTCCTGTGGCTTTCTACTTGTTTGCCTGGCTTCCAAATCACTCTGTCTGTGTTCTGACACCTGTGCACGTGTGGATTCTCTAGCCCAGCTCCTTGACCAGGACCCTGGTCCTAATTGATCACCACCCAGACATTTTAAAGGGCTCACTGTCTCCAACACTCCTGTTGCCCTCCAACGCCAATGGAATGCAGACTTCTTTTCTCTTCAAGCTGGGGGGCAGGGTAAGGGTGGAGATCGATTTTATGGGCCCACAGTCTCTTCTGTCTCGGAGATGTTTGCATGAGGCCACCAGCTGCTTGTTACACATGCGCCTTCCATCCCGAGCCCAGCACACAGAGGCAGGAAGAGAGATGGGCACAAGGACAAATGAACACTGAAAAGCTTGATAAATACTAACAAATATTAAAAATAACTAAGCAGAAGTAGTCTACCTGTAGGAATGTCATTTGTTTCTCTGCGCTGCCGAGGAGGAAGGAGAGAAGGAGGGCTGTGGAGAAGGGGCTGGAAGTATCAGTGTTCTCTGGGTGCGGAGGCACTAAGGGCTTCCCCAGGCAGACAGCACCCCACCCCCCGCCCCTCCCTGAAATCTTTCAATCTCTCTCTCAGCTTTCTCAGGCTTCTGCAACTTGGCAAATGGCTCTCTCCTTGGGCTGCACTTGAGAAAAAGAAGCTAAGAGACTGCAGGTTACTTTGCTCCTCAACCTCACCCTCTCCCTCTGCAGAGCAGCCTGGCCTAGCATCGTTTGACCTAAGCTCCCAGAGAGCCAGAGGTGGCTAAAATCAGTGTGTATCCCCTGTACATCTGTGAGTCCCTGCTATGCTGGGTGTGACAGGGCATAGCCATTAGTGCCACATGACACAATCGGCATGGTATAGACAGGAATTCACAGACTAGAGTTCTTCATGTCCCCCAAAATGCCCTCTGCTGGGCACTCTTGCTGTCCCCCACCCCACCCCACCACCAGGACTAGGGACGAGGATAAACGACCCTGGTCTTTTCATGGTCAGAGTCTCCTGGCTTAACAAAATAGAGGAGTGAAAGTCTGTTCAATTCTGTTTCTGTCCTTTCGTTTTCCCTGGTGAGCCATCCAACGATGCGATGAATCGATGCGGCTCACTGGAGCTGAGGGAAAGCACAGCACGCAGGAGCAAAGCGGTCCCGTTCGGATGAATTATACAGACCTTCTGAGCTCTTGTCAGATCCGCGCAATCAGGAAAGGCAGGATATTTTGAGTCTGAGTCTTCTGTTGCCCTAATCCCTCCCCCATAAATGCAATCTCGATATCATGGTCAGATAGCAGAAGGAAATAAAAAGCCTCCCTTGCTCTTCCCTACTCTGAAAACCTTCACATCTTTATCATCACCCCCACCCTCCAGGCAAAGGTTAGCGCCTCCATTTCCATCCTGTTTCTCCCTTCCACCATCACCCAGAGCTCACTCCGTCCCCGCCCCCGTCACTCCTCTCACATCTTCAGGATGCCATTCTCCGGGCTCCTCTGCAAAGCTGGAGCACAGGCTCGGTCTCTCTAACCCTGCAAGCCTGCCTTCTATTTGTTTACCCTTTACTGTCTCATCTCTCTCCTTCCCTTCTCCTTCATACTGCCTAAAAGAAGGGCCTACACTCAGTATTTCCCTCTCCCTTACTTTATTTATTCCTTAACTCTATTGGAATTCATCCTCTATCTGCTTTCTCCAAAGTCCCTACTGATTCCCAGGCTGCCAAATGCAATGACCTCGACCTTTCTGCTCAACCCTCCCGAAACCCACTCTGCCCTTTGATTCCACGATGGTACAATAGCTTAGCTTTTCTGGGACCTATCTCTCCATTCCAGACTCTTCCACCATCTCTTCTTCTCCTGGCCATCCCATAATTATGGGCAATCCCCACCGTCTAGGGTTGCCCAGACCTAGCAAATAAAAATACAGAATGCCCAGGTAAATTTGAATTTCAGATCAAAAATGAAATTTTTTTAGTATAAGTATGTCCTAAGTATTACATGGGACATTCTTATTCTCAAACATGATACTTCGTCAACCTGAAATTCAATTTTCACTGAGCATCCTGTATTTTCTCTGGCAGTCCTACCATAGTTGTTTCTTTAATGCTCATTTCCTCTAACTTCCTCCTTTACTGATGTTTCTATGCCCACAGCTTCAATGATTGTCTTTTCTCAGATAATTCCTAAACCTTCATCTCTGGCACCGCCCCTCTCTCTTTCGCATTTCTCTTTTTCACTGGGTATTTTACAGAATCTTGAATTCATTTTATATAAAACTAATCTTATTTTTGACCCTCAAATCTACTTCTCTACCTGGCTTCTCCATTTCTGTGAACGCCTTCTCCAGCCTCCCAATCACCTCAACTCCAAATGCAGAAGGGGCTGAATGTTCGGGAGAGTCCCGTGAGGTTTGATTACGTTTTTCTGTATGAACGAGGAAATAAAGGCTCACAAACAGAGATTCTGGACAATATTAAAGCCAGGCTGAAGCTTTCTGCTCCATTACATTATCTCTCAAGAAGCTAACATTTGGAACACAGTTAAGAAACTTTCTGGCCTTCCTAACTTACATGTGCACAGAACCTCTCATATATAAAGATTTGTCAAATGCTTCGTTTCCTTTGACGTTTATGATAATCCTGGGAGGTAAAATATCTCATACATAAGACACGATAGCATGGACTCGTCAATTCCAGTATGGGGCGCAGACATACTCAGAAAGGTTAAGTAACGTAACCCAAGGTCATCAGGCAATCAGTAGCAAAACTAGAATTAAAAAGTCAGATCATCCGAGGTCTGGAGAGCTGTGCTTTTCATTACATCTGTTCTACCCTAGAGGAGCATCGCCAGTGTTGGCATCTTTGACCAAGATCACCCTCCATGTTCCTACCGCAGTGAGCACCCCAAACGAGGAATATCTAGGGCTAGAAATCAGAACACAAGAGAAGGGGCCTGAAGTACTGAGCACTACCTCCCGACGAGGAAGGTCGAGGAAAACAGGGGCATCAAGAAGCAGGGAGGGGTGTGACCTCTAGGAGGTTGGGGGGTTCGTGGGGGAGGTTCGGAGACCCTGGAAGGACGAAGCCATGAAAAGGCACAGAAGGGAAGGCCAATCTCAGCCTGCTTTATCACTTTGCCAAGGGCCATTCTTCTTGGTGCTAAGAGCTATTGTAATTGTAACTTAAAAAATTATAATTAAAGCAACTTCTGCTCAATCCCCAAGCCCCTAACCTTCCTGGACTCCATGTTTCAAGAAAGCAAAAGGAACTATTTCCAATTTCCAGTTCCCACTTGTCCTGGGTGCCACTGTCATTTTGTGATCAGGAGCAGCAGCATCTGAACACAAGGCCCGGTGAGACCATTCAGCAGAAGAAGAAAGAGCAGACCAAAGTGAGGACAGGATGGGGGAGCAGGCGGACGGGGCAGGAGGCATGCGGACATTGTTTCCATCCCAAAGCTGGAGAGAAAAGGGCAAGCACCCCCCTTTGGAAAGAAATCAGAGTTCATGTTACTCCAGGCAACTTCTAAGGAGGCATCAGCGCCTGTGAGAAGCCACGCCTGGTATTATATCTCCGTAATGAGATGCACAGCAGGCACTTCCAAGCGTTTAATGTACTCGAATGTGCAAAGTTTCACAGCTGGTCACAAGCTCCTAAATGCTACATGCCTCTTTCGCCAGGAGATGCCACGCTGCGCTGGGATTCCACAGGGCAGCGAGGCTTCCCCCAAACCGAGGGGCTCAAAGAATCCTCTGACAACAGGAACCACCCAAGGAGAGAACCAATCTTGTAATCAGCAGGACGCAAGGTGTAGACAAGAAGAGAAAGAAAACATGCAACGTTTAAAAATCGTTGTTTTGGAGAAGGCTGATAGGGTGGGAATACGGTCACCTCCAAATATCATGGGACAGTGGAAGCTCAGAGAAGTGTGAAATCACAAGTCAGGTGGATTCGCCACCATCCAGTCCGCTCTGCCAACTCGCCCCTTCGGGCCTCAGGCTTGATTCCACAGGCTTCTCTTCCAGGGTCCTATGCTTGGGGTTTTTACATTTGTTTCTGTTTTGTTTGCTTGTCTTGCCTTTCATGCACAACAAACAGTCTTTTCAAGGCTGTTGCAACTTTCCTAAGTCACATCTTGTTTCTTCCGTGACCCCACAAACAATGCTGCTCCAGAGAACCACAGACCACAATATCTCCACCTTTCCTGGGACTGAATCATGTTTTTTCATGCAGGGAAGATGTGTCCACACACTTGTTCTGACTCTTTATAAATCCTTTATAGGATCACTCATGTCGTTAGACGTTGTGTGGCGAAAATCCAGCATCTTGTATCTTTCAATCATCCTACCAATAATTAGGCACTGAGCATGTACTCTCAACAGCGGCCTGGGGATAACAGGAATGAACTGTCAGCTCCTGGCTTTGAGGACTGCAGAGTTCCAGTGGAACAGACAGACGCAGAAACAATTACGAGAAGAGGTGAAGCTACCTTTCCCGCTCTGCCCTGAGGTGAGGATGTGCACCCCAGCTGGCTGCTTCCACAGCCAAGATGCCTCTGCAGGCCAGCTGACCAGGGGATTAGGTACCCGTGGCTAAGCCAGCACAGACACCAGACGGCACTCAGTTCTCCGAGGAGGTCAGGCAGTCCTCTTCTGCAAGGTCTCCTGCATCTGTCCCCATCCCCATCACTGCCTTGCTCTATGCACCTGTTCTCAGCCTCAGACCTCCAAACTGCCTTGCTCGGATTTATAATCCTTCCCGGCTCTAGTATTATTATTAATGGTACTCTCGTCATATATATTTACTTTATGTGACAAGAATGGGCCATACTTTAGCTCACTGAATTTTTATAGCATCTTTGGGATGGGCTTTGTCATCCTGGAGTTATAGATGAAGAAAAGCTGCCTCAGAATATTTTAGAAACTTGTACAAGACCACACAACTGATAAGTAAAAAACTGAAAGTGGTATCTAGGACGTGTGATAAGAAAGGTTCTTAAACAGTACATCAACCTGCCTCTGTAGGCACATGTAGTCCAACTGTCTGCTGGGTTACTCACACCATAAGAATAGCGATCAACATTTGCATTATTTTAATATTCCCCAGGCAAACTGGACCTGTGAGCAAGCAGAGCAGGCATCTACCTGTGTGATGTGATTTAAGGGAGGCTGGACAAGGGTGGATTAAAAATATCTCCACTGTTGCCTATCACGGTGCCTGGAATTTCACCATTGGACATGCATTCCTTTGGACCCTGAAGTCTTTCTGGTCTTCAGGATTGTTCCCTTAGAACACGACTGTCCTAGGAGGGGTCATACTCAGCTGAGACCTCAATGAGGGTCGGGCCTTAGAGAATGAATCCCAGGAGATATGCCTAAAAAGGAGCCCGGAACTCTGGGAATGGGCAGGTGGTCTTGAGAGGAGGGTGGGGGAGGGTCTAAAAATAGGGGAGAACGTTTTGGTTGGCTCCCCACCTCTGTGACCCCCAGCTCTGGGCAAGGCAAATGGGAGGTCCATACTTCTCTTCATTTGAGAGAACACTCTTTGGATCAGGTGTGAGACTTGGAGGCATAAAGAAGGTGGCAGGCACTCATCAAGTGCTGAGGATAGAGAGTGCTGTGAAGCCCTAAGAGACAAAAATCTTTGACCTCAAAGAGTTTACAGTTTCTATGGAAAAAAAAATATATATCAATAGCAAACAATGGGTGAATACGATAGGGCAGGAATGGCCAAGCACAAAACACAGGTGTGACAGAACACTCAGGAAAAGGAGAGCTCAGTGTGGGCGGAAGGAGGTAGTGTCAGCTTCCCTGGGGTCCCAGGGTCCCAAGAACAGCACCAAACAAAGAGATACAATGAACAAGCTGGTGAATGTCTGTTGTGCCGAGAGAAGACCCAGGCGACCACGGCCTCCTGCCAGCACGGCACCCCCGAGCAAGGAAGTCCGATTGGATTCCATCGCCATGACGCAAAAGAAATAAATACAGAATTTCAGTAATAGGTGAAAGTACCAGACTGATATATTAAGACACATGGAAAATAAATCTAATGAAACCATTAGGCAAATCTAAACCCTTTCACCATTTCTGTGGGAAAGACATCTGATGACTACCACAGGCCAACAACCTTGAAAGGTTCCAAGACTTTCCGCTGGATTCAGCTGTGATAAAGAATCGCTTTATCCTGCGACCTTCCAGCCAAAGACAAGTGCTCTTCTCCTGGGCTTTCACTCAGTACTCCCTTCCCTCACAAGCAGGAAAGGTTACTTCTATTTACTCTAACTTATTTTGTATTTTTTAAAAAAGGATCCCTTTATTTAATTCTTACAAAGAAAACAACTGTAAGGAAGAAAAGAAGCAAGTAAGTAAGCTTTGACCTTTATCTGCTGAATGAGTTATTTCATCAATAGCTACAGGTGATTATGTTCTCACTGCTCTGAATAAACACCCTTTGTACCCACTGGCATAGAGAAACAAATGACTACAGCTTCAGGCTTAGTCTTGAGTGAGCAGGGAAAAAAAATATATATATGACATATATATATTTATAAAATATGTAAGAAGAGACCTGAAAAAGGCGAAGGGTAAGGAAGGAGGATCCACAAGAACTCCTTCCTTTCTTAATTGAATCATTGCAGCATCTATTTCCTTTTCATTTCAACTTGGCTGCTAATGAGCTACGTGTCCACAACTAGCCTGTTTTCTGCAAGGCGGCTGCGGATCTGGGGCAGAAACGGCAACAGTCTGTGGTTCCTAGTCCCCGCCATCGAGAGGCGCGGGCACAATGGCCGCATTATCTAAACCAGCAATCAGGCACCGACTCCCAACAGAGAATGTCAGTGCTCCGTTGCCCGAGGTACACAGCAGCGTGGTGAACGCAGCTCCAGTGCCTGAAAGTTAGCATTTCAGGGGCATTTTAGTGTTTTAAGAACAATCAGAAAAAAATAACTCTTTGAATTCATAAAAATCTGGGCGGTGATTATAATACTGGAGCAAAATGTCAATACCAGTATTTCTATATTTAACATTTTGTAAGAAAAGGATTCAGAATCCATGAAAAGAAATGGGAGAAAGTAAGTATTTAATATATTTTGAATAGATAAATTTATCATCATCATGTAAAATGTGAAAAATACAACCCAAACATGATCACCCTATTAATAATTATTAGACAGAACTTTAAAACGTAAAAGAGTAAACATTTTCAAAAAGGACAAAACATTAAGTCATGCACCCTGGCAAGTGTGGCTCAGTTGGCTGGGGGATCATCCCGTGACTGAACGGTCGTGGGTTCGATTCTCAGTCAGGGTACAGACCTACATCGCCCGTTTGGTCCCGGTCTGGGTGCATACGAAAGGTGACCGATATGTTTCTCTCTCACATCAAAGTTTCCCTCTTCCCCTCTCTCCTTTCCTCTCTTTCTAAAAGCAATGAAAATATGTCCTCAGGTAAGGATTTAAGAAAAAGTTAGATCATGAAAAGTTTAAAATAAGACTATTTTATTTAAACTTTTATAAGGAAGTTTCTTAAAGTGTGTAAATGTGATTGCCATTGAATTGAGAATACATTTTGGTGCAAATTTCTTCACTGCTAAAAAAACAAAAACAAAACAGTAGTCAGGACAGTGCTGATGTCTTAATGAGCTATCTCCAAATGTTTTTCTCTGACTTCTTCATCTTCAAATAATCAGAACTCTTATTTGATAACTTTGAGGAGGAATATTTTACATACACTTTTTGTTGGGGAAGGGGTAGGAGAGAGGGGCAGGGATGAAATAAATTTATTTACTTCGAGCCTTAGTTTGCCCGAAAGCAAGAAGCAAGCATTTTCCGCTTGCTCTCCTCATCTTTCGTGTGCTCATGTGTGGTGGCGATCCCAAAGCCCAGCTGCCTGTCTCTGTTTCGAACCCCCCCAGTATAGCAGATGCACCGTAAGTGACCCTTAGTCAGTCACGCCCTCCCATGATACCCTCCCTGTGAGTGCAGGCACCACCCCTGACTTGTTTCTAGCCAATAGAATGCAGCAACGCCAGAAGGAAGTGGTCCCTGGATAGGTCACCTTACGGGAAGGCCCCATCTCAGCAGGATGGAGTAAGGGATTCTCCTGCTGGCCTGAAGCTTCACGTCGTAACGGGGCCTATAAGAAGCAAGTGGTCGCGTGGAAAGTAATGTTCACAGCACCTAGCAGATGAGAGTGCCCCAGGAGATATCCAGCAAGAAAACAGGGGACCTCAGTCCTACAACCTCACCTGAGTTCCGCCAACAACCACATGTTCTTAGAAGAAAAAAAACCCAAAACACAATAAAACAATAAAACCCCAAATTCAGAAAGAAGCGCAGCTCAGCCCAAATCTCAATGGCATTTTTGTGAGACCCTAAGTAGAGGATCCATCTAAAGCTGCACTCAGATTCCTGACCCACAGAAACTGTGGGATAACATTTAATTACATGTTGTTTCAAGGCACTCATTCGTGCTGATTCATTACGCTGCAATATGTAACTAATGCACACGTCACCCTCCACTTCGAACTCCACTAACGAGTATTCTTGCAAAAAGGTCTTGTGTTGCCAGTTGTTATATTCTTCCTCCTTTTGAGGGCTGTAGAAATATCACAGAATGCTTTATAGATATGCACATCTTTATCCAAATCAAAACTTTTAATGCAGAATATAATTCTCCATGTCTGCGTCTCAAAACATAAATGAGTTCAACAATTTTCAAAATACTATCATTTCACAGGGGCTTGAAAATTGGAGCGTATACCTCCAGATCAGTTTTTAAAAAGTGTGTACTTCATTATTTTTAAATAACTTTTGCTTTGCAGTTTTAGATTTAGAGAATTACTGGGAAGACAGTAGAGCATTCCTGTATATCCCACACCCAGTTTCCTCTATGAATAATATCTTACATTAGTGCAGTACATTTCTCACAGTTAATGAGCCAGTATTGCTACCTTATTATCAACTAAACTCTATACTTTATTCCCATTTCCTCATTTTTTACCTAATGCCTTTTTCCTGTTCCAGGGTCTCATCCCGGACACCACATAACATTTAATGACCATATCACCATAGGCTTCATTTGGTCGTCACAGTTCCTCAGACTTCCTTTGCTTTGGGACGGCCTTGGGAGGTGTGAGGACCCCAGGCCGGGTCTGATTTACAGGAGGTCCCTCTGTTAGAATTTGCCTTACGTTTCTCGCTTCGTGAGACGGCGGTCACGTGTGTAGAGAGAAAGGCCACAGCAGCGGTGCCATTGTGGCCACACCACAGGGAGCGCACCTGGCTTTCAGCACCACAGCGCTCTGCTGACGCTCACCTGGGTCACCTGGTTTGAGGCAGTACCTGTCAGGTTGCCCACGGTTAGGGACTCTTTTATTCCTCTCTTTCTATTCTGCGCTCTTGGAAAAGAGCCAGTGTGTACAACCCTCACTGGGAGTGGTGCTTCCCCCCTGAAAACCCAAGTATTCCACACACATTATTTGGAATTCTGCATGGGAGAGTTCTCCAGTCTCCTCAAACACTTACCCAATCACTTACTTACATCAGCATAGATACTTAGGTTATACTTAGGGTTACGTCCCAACTAATTTATTTATTTCGTTGCTCAAATCACTCCAGCTTCAGCCACCGGGAGCACTTTCTATCCTTTGACGCACACGGTGTTGTGCTCACCGGTCTGCAGAGGATATTGTGGTTTTCCTTTTAGCACTTCCTCACTTTCTGGCACTGTATAAAATATTCCAGGCTCAGTTTGCACCTTTCTTGCCACAGTCTGAGATCAGCCATTTCTCCAAAGAGCTTGGGTTCCTCTTATTGGGGAAGAGTCATTGGGAGCCAAGGCTCGGGTGGTAGGTTGTGTTCATTGTTACTGAAGTGTCTTTGCTTCCAGGCCAAACCAGTTTTTCAGTCTTTTAGTGTGGGACCTTGGAGTGTCCCTATAGGCTTAATTTATTTAAATTTATTCACCAAACACTTTTACAGACATTATTATGGGTCATGCATTAATAAAACATTTAAAAATATTAACTCACTTAATCCTTGTGATAACTTTATAACAAGAAGGCAGGTAGCATTACTAGCCCCATTTTCTAGACAGAAACACCGAGGCCCTGAGAGGCTTGGACACGTGCACAAACCGTGCAGCTGGCAAGCGGAGGGGCCAGGAGTTGATGCCAAGCATCCCCAGATTTGGGGCGCTAACCATTGTGCCATGTGGCCTCACAATGGTGAGGACCTCACAAAGCATAACATTGATGAATTAATTAATCTACCTACTTATTCTCTAACTATTATCTATTTTGTGCTCATTAGGTGCCAAACTCTCTGCTAGATGTTAATTACTGCTTAATGCAATTTAAGATATTTCTTGGACCGTGTCTCATTTAAAATAAAGGAAGAGGCTGTTGTAATGGGCTCCTGAGAGGACCTGCAAGCTGCCTGGGATGCAGCTGGCGTACACATGACGACAGGTGATTGCTGGAATTAGTGGGGCAATCACATTGTCAGTACAAAAATGTCCAATCACTATATCATACACCTGAAATGAATCTAACCAACTAAGACTGTATACTACCTATACTAAAATAAGAAATAAATTAATTAAATTGAAAATAAAAACCATTCCACTTGGTGGCTGCAAATAGACTTTATTATGCTATAGGGTGGTGGGTAGTGTCTTATTTATTTCCATTCTATCCATTATCCTTTCCATACATTTTAAAGAGGGGCTTTAATATCTTTTCCTATGTAGGAAACTCCCATTCTTTGTGCTACTATTGACTGATAAACTATTTGAATGAAATTCTCTCTCATGAAAACCACTGAACAAAACTGCAATTTCCATTTACAGTTGATTGAAAGAAAAATTAAAATGTACACTTACTTTTGACTGGCACGAGTGAGTCGTTCCGAGAAACCGAAGTTGAGATGATCTGAAATAAAACAGACAAAATAACCCTGCTGAATGCAAATATACTGATGGACTGTTTATAAGGTCGTTACCCCCACTGTTTCAGTGGGTGTAGTTGTAACACCTTCAGGAAATGTGGGGTAGAGATGGGGCTCTGCAGAAAGGACTTAAGAAGGAAGACTTTGTTTGATATTTATAAAACTCATTTACTGTATTTGTTGACTTCTTGTTGACATTTATAAACTCCTTGGAATAGGATACAGGTTCAAGGAAAGGGTCACTCAGGAATGTGGGCCTTCATTTGTCGACTCAGAGCAAGTGCCAAATGAGCTGCCTTCAAGATGAACCAAAGGTCAGGGACACGCCAAAAAGAATGAGCAGACACAGTGTCTTAATGCAACAATAAGAAATCACAGTATCATAGGTCAATGAATGGAAACAGTGTATCGGTTTGATTCATAGGTTAGAAGACAGGGATGATCAAAGGGTGAGCCAATGAGAAGCCTCACCCGGTGTGTCTGACTGCACGGGCTTCCAGGAAGGGGGTGTGATCTGTTCGAGTGCATCGTCAGTGTACGTGGTGAGTAGGATGGCCTCTCAGATTTTGTTTCTGGCACTATAACCTCTCTTCGAGAAAAGTGCATTTTGGTACTGCTGGGAATGCCAGTCTAGATAATCTAATTAGTTTATCCAATACAGTTTTAAAGCTACCAGCAGGGTCAAAGTCCTGTTGGAAAATCAGTCTAAACAAACATCTCAATTCATATCACTGAATTCTTGAATTCTTAAATATCGGAGTGTCATTTTTATTAGGAATAAAATACCAAGAAATGCACAATTATTTAGGTTTTTTTAATATCCTCTCTTTTTTATTAACAAAAGTCAATGGTAATAATTCAAGAAGAAAAGGTCTTTCAACTGACATGTTAGAAAAAATGTAACATTCTTCCAATTTCTGGGTATTTGATGATGTACCAGTCATTGAAAAATGCATCTCAGTCAATACACCAAGGATTCATATTCTTCTAAGCATTTAACAGAGAACTGAATACAGTTACAGCAGAACTAGGAGCTTTACCAAAAGTTAAGAAATTTGTCCTTTTGCACATAGCCTAGAGGCAATATATTTCAATAGGAAGCTCGGGCAAGTTATTTAACCTCTGGGTGTTCCATAAATGATAGTATCATGTTTTTAATCATAGCAATATAATAATTCTAATCTAAGACATATTCCTATCTCTTCTCACTCATAATAACCTGTATATTTTAACAATATAGATATTTAGAAGAGATTTGGGCTTAATAAAATATAATCTTTCCAAATATGATTTTTTAGCTGAAAAAAGATCTGTGAAATGACTTTTGTGTTTTCCTCTATCTCATAGTTATATACAACCTATTACAACTTGAAAAGTGATATTTAACTTTTTTCGTTAATGCATGAAATCAAGTCAAAGTGAATTCAAAGTACTTTTGCATCTTAAAGTGTATATAATTAAGTTGTTTTCAGACTTCCAGATTTCACCAGAAGGAAAAAATAAGCAAACAGATGCTTGGTTACAATGACAAGTTGAATAAATGAGTAAGTACTAGAGCGGACCTGACACAGGACCCCTAAGGCTTTCTCTGGTATCTGAGTGGGCAGGCCACTGAAGACCACGCTTGACAAATGGCACCTCAGTCGGGCCAGTGAGACCAGGGGAACAGGACAGCGCATGAGGGGGACTGAGGCTCCGCCTGCCCTCTATGCCATTGGACAGGTCACTCATCTGCTCACAGGAGAACATGGAAACACAACCTATCTTGCCTATTTTTTCTCAGAGATTAATAATAAAATGATGGCAGTGGAGTGGGAGGGGCATGGCATGTAGGAATGCAGTTATAAATAATGGACATCGTAGAGGCTATATTTTTATACAGGGTGGGCAAAAGTAGGTTTACAGCTGTGAGTATGTGAAACAAAGTTTATTCTTTCATTACTATTTATTAATTATTGTATTAATTATTTGTACAATTGTAAACCTACTTTTGCCCACCCCATAGCATAGCTGTTTGCCTTGAAACATATACATAAGAAAATTTTTGAAGATTTGGTATGTATCTCAATAATTTAAATAATCATTTCAGGGGATAAGATGGAAAGAACACGGGGCAAAGGTGAGGAATTCTGGGTCTAATCCACGCCCAGCCAGCAGGTGGCAGTGGGCTCACTTTGGAGCAATCACTCGCCACTCAGCTTAGGCACAGACAGGGCGTGTGGTCACGGTCCCAACGCCCCTTTCTGACCTCCATTTCAAGCTGACCTTTACTTTTCCTTGACAATCTCTCTTGGGAAGTTTATGATTTCCGGACAAATACGTAAATACAGTGGGGCAAATCTGCTTTTTCAGAAGCCTAAAGTGAATTCTTTTTTAACGGTGACAGTGCTTAAAAGAGTTACTATAAATTATTTTGGTTTGCATGTACAAATTTTAAGGTTTATGATAAGAAAGTCGGAGAAAAATTGGACATTGCTTATGTATAACATATTTAAATGTTATATGAAGATACCGTATAGCTAGCAACACCACTTAACCACTGTCTCTAACTACACCGTCAGTCAGACACACCATCCGTTCACACCATCAACGGAACAGTTTCTCGTCTCAGTGCTGGCATCTGTTATTGTGCCCAGAGATGGCATCTCCATGGAGCCAGTGTGTGCAACTAGAACTCCATGGCCCTTTACGTTTCATTTTCATTTGATGTAATAAGTCTGGCAATTTGAATTTCAGACAAAATCCAACCCTAACTTTCCCCAGGAAGTGGAAAAGACTTAATATTTGTTCATCTGGGAAAAAAATGTCCCATGCTCCAAAACACAATGAGACTGGAAACAGATGATATTCATGCTCCCAGGGGCATTTAGCATAGGCTAAATATACGCACAGCCACCCAGCACCCAGAGAGCTGTGCTGAGGGCGGTCTGTCCCTGGTCTGAAGGGAAAGTCGTGGCTGAAGCTGGAGCGGAGGCCACATGTCAACTCCATGGCATCAACACAGCTCTGGTTCACACACTTATTTAGTAAAAGTCATCCAAAGCATTCCATTGTCCTGGTCTCTACTTTCAGACTCAGTACTCGAGTGAGGATTAATCTAGTTCTCTCCTCTTCAGTCAATAAGGGCAATGAGTGTGAACGGAGCAGGTTTAGTAGCATCGCAGCTTCTCTTGAGGAACCACTGCTCTCGCTCCGGTTACTCACAGCACAGCGCCCTGGGCTGGGGCGGTCTGGGCTTCCTTCAGATGCTGCGATGCACGCTGGTGCCATGGTTCTGTGACTCAGGGTGTGAGGAGTGCATATTTCCCTCACTTCTTTCTCAGAGCTGGTCTTAAATGCAGAGAGCATGTTATGACAAAATAAAAACAATAACTCAGAGAAACCAACTTGATCCCAGAGAAGAGAAATTGGCTAAATAGGAGTTAAATGTCTTGTTTTGCCAATTGGTCAGTCAACAACATTAACAGAGAACCTGCAGGGGCAGTGCCTGCGTGGAGCCCTCCCTCCTGTGCAGGCCACCTGCAGGGTCCCACTTGGGAGAACGGCTGACCGGCTCAGAAGCAGCCAAGCACAGTCATCCAACGGCCACACCATAAGGGGTGTGCTTACTCATTCACTGAACAAGCATTTATTCGGCGTCTACCGTGAGTCAGGAGTGCAGACTAGAAATGAATGACGTGATTCACCTTTAAGGTGCTCACTCTTGGAGGGAGGGAGGGAGGGAGCCAGCTAGTCATTATGACAGACAAGCAGACACAGCGATCGAACGTGCATGGCTGACTCGGGGATGAGACAACAGAGAATGTGGTCAATGACACCGTAATAACTGTGCACAGTAACAGCTGGTTCCTAGACTTACTGCGGCGACCACTTGGTAAGGTATGCACAGGTTGAAACACTATGTCACACACTCGGACCTAATATGATATTGTATTTCAACTATAATGAAAAATAAATTCTCAAGGAATGCGAACAGAATGATAGACTCAGGCAAACATGAATCCCCGACGGGGTGGCATGCTCACATACTCCTCTCTCTTTCCTTTCCCCTGTCTTATGGTTTTCCTCATCAGCACTTGGTCCTCAGCGCTGCCACCACTGGACGCCGTGATTTGTTTGCTGCTGTGTGGCTGCCTGTCTCCCCCCGTAGAAAGTAAGTGCTAAAGACACGGGGTTTCTCTGGTTCCCTGGGGTAAGCCAGCCTCCAGAACACAGCGCCACACCTGTTAACTGCTCAACAAACACTTGTTCACTAAATCAATGTATGAGTTGATAAACATTATAGAATTCATTCAAAAAATGGAGTGATTATCTAGAAAGATGGGAGGGAATGATGTTGCATTATTACAAAAGGCAATTATATTTTGATGAGGGAGAAGCTGAAAAGTCAGTCGAGAGTAATTTGCTGGCAGGCCCTCAGGAATATCTAGCATTAGATCTGTGACTTCCAGGTAGTTTTGTCTGCTTAGCAGCCCGTACTCAAAGCCATGCTCCCTGCAGCTTTGGTGGGGCACCTGATCCCGGACATGTGCTGCCTTGACCACAGGGCCCAAACCCAAGCTGGGCTACTGGTTCTGCTCCCAGGCATTTAAACCCCGAGCCACTGTGTTCTGAGCAGTGGCCTCCCCCCAGAAGGACAGTTCACACATTCTTGCTTCTGAGACCCCAGCTGTCCTGATTCCCATTTTCCCCAAGTCCCGTCCGGTCAGCTCTTCCCTCCGTTCTTCAAGCTATTAATATCCCTCCAATAAATATTGTTTTTTTCTGGCTGCAGGAGTCTCCGTTTATTTCTGTTGATTACACCCAAAGCTCTCTATGACCACAGGGGCTGATTAAAGATGAATGCAGTCTGGAAGGACTCACAAGGAAGCATTTTCATTGAACACCAACTGGGGGCAGGTATCGAGCTAAGCTCATTACAAGAGTTACCCACTTTCATCATCAGAACCATCTCTGTGAGTGCCTGCTCACACCAAGGCTGCCAGAAGGGGAGTAATAGCATGTCCAAAGCTCCCATTCTACCAGTGGCAGAGCCATCCTTTGGCTCCGGAGATGCCAGTCTTGACAACGTCTCCCTACTGTCCTGCTGGGAAACATGAGTTCCAGGGTGTGGTAAATACGGGGGAATAACTGGCATCACGACCGGGATGGGGGTGGGGGCTGTGTTCCTAGGGAACGGGAGAGTTAAGGGCAGCAGCACTTGTTTCCACAGTCGTGATCCAGCTGCTCTTCCCACGTTTCAAAATGTGTTATGGGTTGTTGTTTTTTCTATGCCATGCAGGGAAACTAGAACGGTCCGTTTCCCACCGGGAACTGCTGGAACCGGCGCCGCCCGGAACAGGTGGCTCCAAAGCCTCTGTTCACAGAACAGACATGGCCTGTTCTCTCCTCCAGATTCTCCGTTCATTCTCAGGACTGCCCGTTCATCGCTGTCACCCACCAAGGGCCAGACTCTGGGCAGCTTACTTACCCACCAGTATTGGTCCTCGCCCTGCCCTCCTCCGTCAGCCACCCAAGCTCTTCCTCCCACCTCCTTTATCTTTTCACCAGTTTACTCGTTATCAGTTATTCAGAAAACGTGTGGGGGCCTGAATGTGCCAGGCTCTGTGCTCGATACAAGGAGTGCCCTGCCGATTAGACCAGCAAAGCCCCTGCCTCTCAGAGCATCGGTCCAGAGGGGGAACAGATGCAACACAAAGGAACACATGCAGTGCTGTGACGAGGGTGCATCATTGTGAGTGTGATGGCAGAAGAGCTGCCTCCAAGATGAAGCCTGGCAGAGAAGGATCTCCACAAGAGGAAGAAGGACTGAGGAGTGGAAGGTGAGAAGGAGCCAACCTAGCCAAGAGTTGGAGGGGAACGGCGCGAGCAGAGGAAAGAGCTGCACAGGGCGGGGGTGGGGGGACAGGAAAGGATCGGAGCAGCGAGTGCAGCCCAGAGCAGCAGGGATGGGCCGGGTGGGGTGGGCAGGGCCTGGGGGGAGTCTGGATTCTATTCTGAGTGCAGCCTGTTCTCCTGTTACTACCATAAGAAAACACCAAAGACAATGAACGTAAAAAAAAAAGATGGAAAATATTTTCACCGATATTTTCATGTTACTGAACGCTGAAGCGACTGACAGGGCTCTACACTTGCAAGACTGGAAATCTGTCTGCCGGGCCTGCAATTTTAATGACAAGCCAGGAATCCACTGAAAAATGATTCTGCAAAAAGCTTCACACGGCAACTTCCATTTTTTGGAATCCTTAACAGAAACCAATTTAAAAATGGACAATCTCTCCAAGATCTTATGAGGTTGAGATGAGGACCCTCGGTATATACACGAGGGAAATGAAGCTCAGGGATCCCACAGAAAATCAGGCGGAGAGCCAGGATTTACAACCAGGCTTGTCTGACGCCAAAACTTAGTCCTAGCCATGAGGTACACTCTTCCTGAATCCCATCAGTTTAATAAAACCACATCTTGTTTGATCAACAATGCCGAAGGGTGATGCATGCCATAGGAGTAAGCCTCCTGGACCACAGAGACCCTCTAAAAAATTAAAGCTTTAAAATATATACTTCCATAGATGACAATTTTTCCAACGCTCTGCCCTTTGTATATACCAAAGTCCATGTTAAGTTTTGAACGTGAGGGAGTCCGGGAGGCTGCCCTCAGGCACTCTGAAGTGCAGACACCGGTTTGCTCCTGCGTGACACGGACCCAGGCGCAGCGCTCCGTGTAACTTTTTTTAGAGTTTCCTGCACTTTACTCTATTCCTACCCCTTTAGTCACTTTGGGGACTTTATTTCTTATCATTTTCAGTGTGGTTGCCTCACAAAACTTTCCCCTGAACTTGAGTGTGCTAGTTGTCATGGACTTGGGGTTAAGAAGCCCAACAGGTTAGTGTTGGCATTCTCAGTATAAGAAGAATAAAGAGAAGCTCACTGAGAAAATCAAATTTGAAGACACAGAGCTGTGGAGCCCGTGCCCCGGGGGCTGACTTGGGGGCAGAGTGCAGGCTGTGCTGACGGACGTCTAGGGGATGAGCTAGAATGGCGAGTGGAGGTGGGGCAGTCGCCACCCGGAAGGTCCTTCCAGTGGGCAGGTCAGAACTCGGAACGTACTCTCGTGCGGGAATAGCACTTCGCATGGCGGCTGGGTTGTCCGACCAACGACCGCACTATAAAACTTTATTGAATCCATTAGACACATGAACAGTTTGCTCCTTGATTCTATGAGCAAGAACTCATAAGTCCATGGAAATACTGTAAAGCCCTAGCCCCTAAAGGAAGAAGAGGAGGAAGAGGAGGAAGAGGAGGAAGTGGAGGGGAAGGAAGGAGGTGAAGGAAGGAAGGAAGGAAGGAAGGAAGGAAGTAAAGGAAGGAAGGAAGGGGAGTTTTTTGTGGGGATGGAAGGGCAATTGCAGGTTTATAGTGTCTGAGTTTATAATAATTACAGGCTTCTTTTTAAAAAGTACAAATTATGAGTATAAAATTAAATATAATGTGAAATTTTTAGAATGAGAAAATTATAGAAATTTAAAAATTTTAGTTAAAGAATTGCTTAGCATAATAGCATTTTATTAATTAACAACCAGATACACGTATACACAGAAATGACTGTAAATAAAGTAAATCTATCTTATGAAACCCAAACAAAAATGTATCCCCAACTCACCTGCCCCTGAGACTGGTCCCCAAAATGCCTCCGGCTGCTTCACCACCTCACCTGCTCCGGGCTGGCGGGGCTGTGGGAGAAGCCTGCAAGCCGCCCTAAATGGAGGACTGTGTATCTTAAGTCAGAAACTCTATCAAAGAATTACCAAGGAAGAGAGCAGGGCAGCAGCCGCAGTAGAAAGAAATAGTGCTCTTAACCAACTGTAGTCAAAATCTTTTTCTTTAGAAAAATCTTACAAAAATGTACGGCCCTGTGGGCCTAAGGCTAGGGTGCCTTAAGCTTCCAAGCTCACAGTGGACCTGGCCCTGGGCTTCCCCCTCTCCAAGTCTGTCCTGTCCTCACGGTCAGAGTCCTCTTCCTCCTACATCACCCAAACAGGAAGCAGAAGAGGGCCCATGCTCTCAGTTTAATAAGTCGGAAGAACTCAGGTCTCCCGATCCACACCCATCAAAATGTGCTGCCTCTCCCAGGGAACACAGGTCAGCTGTGCAGCAGGACGAGTGCAGGACATTTGTGCCACTGTCGCTTTACAGAGCCGTGGCTCTGCATCGCCTCCCTCAGCCAGCGGTCAACATAGCAGAGTCCAGATCATCCTCCGATCCTTCGTCAGCACCAGTGTGTGCGGTGGGGGGTCCCCTGCAGCCAGGACATTACGTACGGTGGCCATGACTCCGACCTTTTCTATCCCAGGGAAGTGGTGGCACTGCTGTCTTGTAGCCCTTACTTGTTTCTACTGCAAACCTTGTACAACTCATTTCGGGGAGTGGGGGAAGTTTCGCCAGTGACTCTTTGCCTTCTGAACTAGAAGCTCGTTATTAGTGTCATATAATCAGGAGGAGAAGGCTGTGTCCCAGCTCTACTGTTTCTGTCAGTGCTGAGCCTGAGGCCAGCCTGGACTGCGCCCTGGACCATTCCACCCACTTCATGGGCCTTGGGGTCAGCCAGCCTATAGCAGATTGAGTACCAATTATCTCCGTTCCAAGGATCAGTGAACAAGCGAATATTCACCCCAAGGCAAAAGGGCCATTTGCTTCCAAACAGTAACTTGAACTTTACATAAGAACCTGGTGGATGACCTGGAGCAACTCACTTATCTTTGGTCTGGGTAAGCTATGCAGACTCCTCCAGTGGATGAGGCCGGGCCTCTGCTCTGGGCTGGTGGGGCTGAGGTGGAAGCCGGCAAGGCACCCTGAACGGAGGAGTGTGCACCTGAAGTCAGAAACTCTACCAGAGAATTACCAAGGAAGGGGGAGGGGCAGCAGGAAGATATCCAAGTGAAACA
>PVJI01016575.1:0-37889 GCA_004026765.1 Micronycteris hirsuta | reverse complement strand
TACTTTAAATTGAGTGTGACTCAGTACCGGGTGGGGCAAAGGTAGGTTTACAGTTGTTTTATGGAAAATCATACAATAATTAGTAAATAATAGCACAAGAATGAACTCTGTTTCTCATTCTCACAGCTGTAAACCAACGCTTGCCCCCCCACTAAGAGAACTTGTCAGTTACCAGTCTGTAACAGAGGTCTGTAGACCACCGCCAGGAGCTAAACCCAGCCTACTGTCACCGAGTACTGGGTTTTATGCTTTTGAATGGTTGAAAAAAATCTAAAGAAAAACATGCTGTGACATTTGAAAATTATATGAAATTTATATTTCAGTGTCCATAAATTAAGATGTACTCAAACACAGCCACATTCGTTTTCAATGCATTGCCTACATCCACTTTCATCCGAGAGCGGCAGAGTTGAGCAGCTGCAACAGAGATCATACAGCCTGAAAAGTTTAAAATATCTACCATCCAACCCTTAACAGAAAAATTCTGTCAACCCCTGATCTGTACGAAGACGCTTACTGATGTTGGAAGTGAGAAAAGAATTGAGACCGGCTCCCTTGAACCTGGGTCTACCCCGTTTTCTAAACTAACTGCTCATTCATTGGACAGCATAGAAAGTACCAAAGAGAACTCTACCTGCCATTTTCCCTGGGAGACCTGAAAATAAAAATTGAAAGTGTTAAGCAGAACTCAAAACAGTTGTATTTGTCACACAATTCATCAAAGTACAAGATCTTAATGTATTTCCTCTGAAATGTTTCTTTACATGAAAATGCATGCATAGTATCAGAAGCTGACAAATTCCTTGGATTTCAGGCAGTGAGCAAAGGTGGAGAAAGTGTTCTATTTTAAAATAAATAGTCTTTACTACCTTTAAACTTTATTAAAATACTTTAAAAGGAATTCATATAGGTTTATCTTTATAAATAAACTTTTTCAGTAAGTTGGCAGGGGATTCCAGTAGTTGGCATTAACAAAATTAGGAACCCTTTTGGGGAGATACAATGTGTTAGGTAGTGCTGAAATAAAAGCAAATCAGGTGATATACGATAAAGTTCTAAGGGGCTGGAAAAGGTCAGGACTCACTAACCTATAGGATATTGCATAGCCTTTAATATTTATTTATTAGTAAAGCAAAGAGCTATAAAGTCAGCCACTTTGTTTCAAATTTACAAGCTAATTTATAGACTCTAACTCTGGGCTCAAACTTCATCCCTTTAAACCTATTTGCTTCTCATTGAAATGAGTATTAATAATAATATTTATTCTGAGAGGATTGGAGATTAAGCAAGCTGAGGAATGTGAAGGGCCTAGTGCAAAGTACTCACTCAAAAGTTCACAAGTATTACATGGCATGTCTTAAGCAGGGAAGAAATGCCTTCAAAAGAGGTGATTTACTCAGTACTGTTATGTTTGAAAAGAAGGTGAATGCAGAGTTGCCTTATACCAAGTCCTCCAAGTCATCTCAATGGGACACTGACAAGCTTTAGCAGGACTCTAAGTCACACCTAATCTGACTTCAGGCACCCCTCAGTGCCAAATAAAAGCAGTGTAACATGTCAGCAGCAAGCCAGAGACATGAATTCCTAAGTTCTTACCCTGGCCCCACTGCAGATCCCGTATGCATTATTGTACTATTAGGTACACAGGGTCCAGCAGAAGCTAGGCCTGCTTGAGTGCGGTTGGTAGTGTAGTAATGTGGGTGTAATAATTTATAGTTTTAATTCGAGCACTTCACCTAAAATGTCATATGGTGTGCTTGAGTGTGATACTGTTATGTTACAGAACTACATGCTTATGATTTTGTAATAAAAGATTTTGTAATAAAAATGGGGCATTATTTGTGCTGGACTCTGTAGTATACATTATTATTATTATTATTATTATTATTATTATTATTATACAGATTTAGTATACAGATCTTGAATACATTATTTTGCCTTTGGCTAACTTAGTTTCCTCACCTGAAATACTAGCATTAGGAATGTAAATTTACCAGAAATAGCATTAAAATACAGCATTCAAATTATTTTGAATTATTGTTGTATATATAATGTACACTAAAAGATACTGCCTTTGATATAAACAATGCTACTAAACATGCATTTTTAGAGGAAGTCTATTTACCTGAAGTCAAGTACACGGATGTCCTTGTAGCCCGGTAACCCAGTAAATGCATGTTCAACCTGTTAAAAATAAAAATAAAATGTATAACTATATAGAAATGTGGAAAAGGATATAGAAAATAATGCTTTGAGAAACAGAATATAAAGTGCACTGTTTACAACTCTTAGGATCTTGAATATGTACACAGACACACATGGATCAGAAAGTTATTAAGAAAATTCTAATAATTACAATTCTAGAAAATAGTGTTTACCACAACACTGATATAGTTTTCCTTTTTATTTTGTCTTTTATGGTCTTAATATGCTTTATATTAGTTTTCATTCAAATTATAAAAAGCATACTTCTTATTGCCAAAGCATTATTTTTTCCCTTATGTGATGAAATGTGAAAAAAAGCATTATTTTCAAAAGAAACTACAATAGTATTTTTAAATGTAATAGTTTGGGTTAGAAATCCGGCTTCAACACACACAGTAACAAACAGTCAGGTGCTCATTTCTTAAAAGTGTCTTGTGGTGTCTGTTTCTTGTTCCTACAATACAAGGGAACGGTGGACACAGTCACCATGAGGAAGAAGTCTGGCCTGGCCAGAGTGGCTCAGTTGGCTGGAGCACTGTCCCGCACACCGAAAGGTGGAGGGTTCACCACTCAGTTGGAGCGCACATGGGAAGCAACCAATCGATGTTTCTCTCTCATATTCTCTCTCTCTTGCTCTTTCCTTCCTTCCTCTCTCTCTCAAATCAATAAACATATTTAAAAAATTTTTTTTAAAAACCTGTAGGCCTGGATCAAGCCCCCAAGAGACAGCGGCCTTGTCCGCTGGCTGTCACAAAGGAGGTGACGAATCAGTGACAGGGCGACGTCACTGGTCGACAGATCCGTTTAGGGACACCCCATCTGCAGGAACCAGTTTTATTCCTGAATCTTTAACATCCCACCAATAAATCAGCATCTGCTTAGTGACTGGAGCAGGAAAAAAGGAATTCTAGTCTCAACTAAATATATGAAAATAATCGTGTTATGCACAAATACCAAATGTTTAACAGAATTTAACATTTAATCCACCACATTCCAGGAGATTTGATCCACATAAGTCCTCTGGGGTCAACGGCAGAAGAAGACAAGCAAGTTGTTGGTGGACTTTGGGAACTATTAGGGGAGCTTCAGGCATCTGCTTTTAAACCAAGTCTTCATATAATCAGGAGAGTGTGATTTTTACAAAGTCTTGGTTTAAAACAAAACATAAAGTCATAGATACAGAGAACATTGTGATGGGTGCCAAACGGGAGGTGGGTTTGGTGGGCATGAAAAAGGTGAAGGGATTAATAAGTACAAACTTGTAGTTATAGAATAATCACGGGGATATAAAGTACAGCATAGGGAATATAGTCAACAATATTGTAATAACTACCGTATTTTTCAGACTGTAAGACACACTTTTTTCCCCAGATTTCGGAGGAAAATGGGGGTGTGTCTTACAGTCCAAATGTAGCTGAATTATAATCTGAATGTTATTTATGTTATTAAATATTTTACCACATTTTTTTGCTTCAAAAATTTTTTTTCCTATTTTCCTCCTCTAAAACCTAGATGTGTCTGATGGTCTGAAAAATACAGTGTATGTATGGTGCCAAGTGGGTACTACATTTATCAGGGTGATCGCTCCATAAGTTATGTAAATGTCTAACCTATGCTGTAGAGCTGAAACCAATACAATATTGAATGCCACTATAATTGAAATAAATAAACAATCAAACAAATAAATTTTGGTTCACTGAATATCTTCATGCCTTAAGAATAAAGAATCCAAACACATGCAACTTTCTGACTATAATTATTCGCCTTGTTTATTCTCTGAGAAGAGAGTCGTGCTATAATTCTTATAGGGTGGGGGTGGGGGTGGGGACGGGACCCTCAGGACAAGGAATCTGAAGACTGAGGGATAAAGTCCCAGCTGCTTTTGCTGGGAAAGGGGCTGTGGGGTGTCTCTTTTATAAAACTAGTGCTGCCATGCTCGGCTTTTGTAAGATTAAAATGAATGTAGCTGAAAGTACCCCATTAACTGCAAAATGTTGTAAAATTGCACATTATTATTATTACTAAACTCATCTTACTTTAAGCTTTGCCATCTCTTGAGTCTAAACACATACAGATATTCTAATCCAACATATCTAGTTGGTTACTATACAGGTCATTCAACTTTACTATCAGGATTAATAATAGGTACAATGTATTGAGTGACTGCTGTGTGCTTAGTGGTTTGCAATATTACTTCTAATTTTTGCAACAATCCAAAGAAATACATATTTTCCCAATTTTATAGATGAGAAAACTGAGATACTCATATGTCCACTAACTTGCCCCCAACCCTGTTAATGCATTCAGTAAGTGACTGAATCAGAACTTATTTAACCCAAAATCCCTCTAACACTGAATTCTGTATTTTTCTCATTGAATCACATGCCTCTTCCTCTTTCCCCAGACACACAATAAATACAGGTGGGAACGAGAGCCGGGACTGGGAAAACGGTGAGGCTCACCACAACTTTTCACCCGAGTTACAATGGAGGGGGCTCTGTACAATATAAATAAAGGAACACTCTGAAAAGAAGGTGGAGATCTGCTTTCCCCTTCCACTCCCAGAAGCTGAAATGACCATGAACAAGTTACTTAATCTCCTGGGCCTCATGTGTGAAACGGAAGCACGTGCCCACATGGTTGCTGTCAGCAAGCAGGACACCCAGCAGCCTACAGAGCACAAAGCAGTACCCGAGAACCCTGTGTTCAGGCTGTGGCTGTCTTCAAGCCTGACCTTTCCCTCTTTGATGTCACACTTGGCATTGCCCCAAGCTTATCTTATTCTTACTCTTCACCTCATAAAAGAAGAAAAGAAGAAAGGAGGAGGAGGTGGAAGAGGACGAAAGAAGAAGGAAGGGTTGGGGGGAAGGGGGGAGGAGGAGGAGGAGGAGGCGGAGAAGCTCCTGAACCTCAATGCCCCAAATAGGCTTTGTTTTTCTCCGTATGTCTTCCAACATTACCTAAGCAATAATATTGAAGGAACAATCCCTGTGACTGTGTCCTGAAGGGAGAGAGCTCCAGGGCCCCCTTCTGTTTGTAGTAAACATGGTGAGAGGACCTTTCACAGACTCGCCCCCAAACTCTGCCGCTCCATACAAAGATGGGCCACACGTGGCTACTGGCAGACATTCGGTTCCAGGTGAAGGGAGAAGGGATGTAGGGACAGGCCAGGGAAGGAACTGTTTCAAGGTAGGCCCAGACCCTTCATTACCTTCAAACCACCTCCAGCCAACAGCTACCTACCTCATAAAATCCCCGCTGGAGATGTTTTTCAGAGTGTTCATTGAATGACCTCTAAATGTGCAGTAATTTGTTTACCCAAACACTGAGGCTTATTAACAGTTCTTTAATCCAAGGGCAGAGAAAGCCAGACAGCTGATCCAAGACACTGTCTGATGCCAGGTGGCCACTGGCCTGGCTGACATTTCTCCCACATTCCATACACCTCACAACTTGGCCATGCAGCTAGGAAAATTAATCGTCTGGCCTACACACCCGTGTCTGATGGCTGCAATGATGCTGTGTGGCTGGGAATTGTGCATTCTTATTTCTCATCTAGACACAGTGTCTAGGGAAGAAAATTAGTTCAAGGTAATGGAATTTAAAAATGTGGCCAAGAAGAACCCCCTCAAGAGGGAATGGAAGAAATAAACAGGAAGGAATGGTGTGTCCTATGGAGGGGAGACAGGCACTCAGCGCCTTGCAGCAAGGCACACAAGAAGGGAGAAGAGTATGGTCGTTTTTGACTGAACAAACCTTGAGTTCAAGCCCTATATAGAATTCTTCCAGAAAGGAAAGTTGTGAGATAGTCTAATTTAATGTTTCCTAAAGAAAACAATACATTGTATGTAGTTTCTCAAAGATGCTCATTTCTCTAAATACTGTTAAGTTAAAACAATGCCGTGGAACCCACTCTTCCTTGGCTTTGCAACAAAAGTTGTAAATAGCATTTATTTGTTAGATGGTGAATGTATGAAGATTGTGTTTCAATGAGATGACTCGTCTGTCTTTCTGTGAATTTTTCACAGAGCTTTCTGAAGAAATGGCTAAGTCACCACCCCTGAATCAAGTAGATGGTGAGCTTGAGTCCTAAACCCCCCTTTAAGCAATGTTATGAATATGGAAACTTTACAACCCAAGGAAACTGTCTTGCTTTTCAAAAAAAGAAAAGAATAAAAACAAACCAAAATCACCCACCTCTGAAATAAACTCTTCTACAAGGCTCTGGTGGTGGAAGCTAGAGGGGTCCTGTAGTGCTTCCTTGTACTGCTCCCCTAAAAGGTGGATACTGAATTCTGCAATCTGCTCAGCTGCTGGTTTTGTAGACTCTTCTATCACAGTCTCAATTTCATTGCTAATCTGAATTTTTAGGGAAAGAATAATAAATGTTAATGTTTACTTATTCAGTCAACAAATATCTATTGATTGCCTATTATATGCCTGATGCTATGCCAAAGACAACTTCTGATGATCATCTTTTGTACAGTGTTTTACTTTGGTACTAACTGGGTGGACTTCAAGACATAGGTTAATATTAAAATTATGGTACATTTGTACATTCCTTTGAACACACAATGATCAGTTCAGGGAAAGAGAAAATTTTTCAAAGATAACCACCAAATTTGATGATCTGTGAGTTAAAATTGAGTTGACCACACTAAAATTATCATCTAAAAATAGCCCAGAAGCATTGTTCTCAACATTGTTTTTTTACAAATTCTTTGATGTATTGGTTAATGGATGACAGCTGGGTTCTCAAGTCTGCTTCTGCATTAATCGGTTCCAATATGTCATTGTCGTTAAGTATGTGAAGAAAATCTAGCCATACAGACATGTACTGGGGAAGAGAAGAATATATTAACAGCCTTTTCAGGTAACTGTGGATTTCTTTTTAGGTACTACACCATGCTCAACTGGAACAGGTGGTAGTTTCTTAATGGTTTGCTGCTATGTGGAATCTGAAACCCTATCAGCAAACTTTTGTACTGTGTATTATTAGAATCTAGGTCTTTCAGTGGCCAAAGCTGGCATAAGGGGAGCAACAAAATGAATATTGAATTATAATCCAAAGAATAAACATCCATGTATCCATACTAATATGATTTAATAAACAAATGTATGATAAGTGACCAATAGTTCTTTATTAAAGAATTCTAATTAATAAATGTGGAAGGAATGAGGGAAATAGAATATCACTACTAGAATATACAGTAATAACTGCTGCATGCAAGATACGCCTGAGTTCATCAAATCCCAGTTCCTTCATTTTGATACACAAGCAGCCAGGGCTGGAGGGAAGCAGGGCTGGTCTATGTGCTCATAGCAAGTCAGTGGCAGATTTAGGAAGAGAACACAAGGACTTTTTTCACTGTGTCATCTTCATCCCTGATGGAGCATATAATCAGCAACTTTCAAAACTTTAGGAGACCCCATCATCACTTCTGATGCTTGAATTCTCTCCACAATGTCCCTGACAAATGGCTGCTCATCTCCAATTTGAAATGGCTCTGATAAGAAAGAGTCACGACTTTCAAAGACGGACCATTCATTACATTTCCAGAAAAGCTGTCATGGTTGGAAAGTTCTTAACATTAAACCTAAATATATCTCCCTGTAACTGTTACCACTGATCCCAGCTCAGAGGTACACTGGGACACTTAAAAACAATGCAGTCATCAGAGAGCCCTCCAAGTAAACACAGGCAGCTCTCATGTCTTCCCTGACTTCTCACTAGTTCCTCCTCCAGACCCTTCTGAGGCTTCCAATGTCTTCCTTAGAGTGAGGTACACACAAGTGAGGTCCGATACACTCAGCCATGGTAGGACCACCACCCACTTATGAAAGATCCTATATTTGCATTATGCAACCGAAAACCACACTAGCTTTTACCAGGTGCTCCCCTCTCCCCCAGTCACTGCATCATACTGCTGATTCCTACTGAGAACAACATCAACAAAAACTCTTAGTCTTAGATAGAATTTTGTACAAGACTCTGCATTTTTCCATGTTAAATTTTGCCTCAGTTGATTCGAACAGAAACTTCCAATTCCAGTAGTATTTTAAAAGGAATATGTTTGGTAACCTTACTGCCACAGAATGACTAAAATGCTCAATAAATATTTTTTAATGTTTTTAATGCATAGTTCATTTGCAAGAAAGAAAACCTCAAGGGATCAAGAAAGATTAGAAGAATCCAGAGAAGGGATTTGTGTTGCACGCGTGCATGGTATATCTGCTGATCCCCTGAGACCTATGCTTTAGTTTCCATTTTTACCACAAGGGGAAAGGATACAAAGTGGAAGGTCTGTACATGTCAAAAATCAGATCAACAGAGCAACGATTCTAAAAACTCAATAGGTAGTTTGAAACAAATTAGTCTAAGTTGAAGGGAGAATTAATGAACTGAAAGACATACTTGAATGCAACACAGAAAGACAAAGAAATTAAAGTTATTAAACAGTAATTAACAAACATGACAGAGAAAATGAGAAAGTCAGACATATCCATAAGAGATAACAGCTGAGAGTTTCTTTTATAGGCATTTTTTGTGAAACTGCAGAATCCCATATACTGTATAGTAATTTACATATATACAATATATGGGATTCACAGTATCTGGGATTCTGCAGTTTCACAAAAATCAGTAGAGGAGTATACTTACATTTATTTATTTTTCTTTGGAATTGTTGTATTTCCTTAATCTGAGGCTTTACATCTATCATAAATTCTGAGAAATTCTCAGCTGTTATCTCTTGTGATGACAGATAGATAGGTAGATACATCTTAAAAATAGACAAGGAATACTTTAAAAGGGGGAACTCCTTTCAAGGGGATCACATGTCCTGAAACAAAAGAGCCCCCACGCAGTTAAATTAGTTTATTATTTGAAGTTCACTGTATGTATATATACATATGCTTAAGTTTACTGCATTATAAACTATGTATAGTTATTCCATTAAAGCATATTTCGCTTTTTAAAATAATCCTTTTTGTTGTCTTATAGAGTCTCAAGTTAAAGAATCCCTTGAGGGGAAGAATAGGAGTTTCATTTGCTTGTATGCACCTTCAAGGAGTCTGGAATATTTCACAAGAACATAACAAAGGCAGTTGCTAGGTAGGCAGTTGCTGTGGAGAAGGGGTAGTATAGAAAGTAGAAACTGGGAAGATGGCAGAATTAAATATGTGACTTTTCACCAATTACAATATTTGTTATTTTTGACACATGTGAATGTAATCTCTCTGGAAAAGAAAAGCAAAAAATAAAATAGCTTCAAAAAAAAGTTGATAAAAACAACCAGAATAACAATTAAACTGACAGTTGAGTTCCCAGCAGCAACAATAAAAATTAAAAAATAGGGAAATAAAACTTGACAATAAAAACCTCAATCCAGAATTTAATACAGATTTAAAATCTTTTTCTAGAATACAAGGATAATAAAGATATTTTTAGGTAATCAAAAACTGAGACTGAACCAGTGAAAGATTTTCACTAAGGTAATATCAGGAACATATATTTCAGAAGGACAATTAGCCTCGAAAAGAAGTCTAAAATCCAAAAAAGAATTTGAAGAAAATAAAACAATAAATATCACTTATTAGTTTACATAAGTGTAAGACAAACTTTAACTGTATAAAGCAAATACAGTACAGTCTAATTTGTGAGAGTAAAAAGAGAGAAAACTAAAATAGAGGAAAAAATAACAAAAATACTGAAAATAGAATAAAAATCAGTAGGATCATTTGAATTACAGTGTTCTCATGTTCCCATATTGTTCACGATAAAGATTTTAAAACACTTAAATTTTGCTAAATAAATATACATTATAACTTATAGTATAACTACAAACAAAATAGAAATAAAGTATATCATTTCTAAAATGGTAGGTGGAAAAATATACTAAGAAAAAACAAAATGTAAAATTGTATCTTGGGCTTTATTTTGAACTAATTCTTAATTTTGAACTGGGCAACCTAATTCTTATTAGGTATCTCAATAGTGTTTTGCTCTATAAATTGGCTTCAAATCATCCTTTCTATTTTGGACATTAATGTTCCAATTGATTACACACAATTCCTTCATTTCCACTACAGTGAATTTGATCTCATTCTATAAATGTTTCCAGACCTAAATCATAATCATTCTGCCTCAAGTTCAGAAGTACAGTATCACTTTTTATTCACTCATTCATTCACAAATATTTATCAAATGGTGATATTTTTAGCACCATGAACTTTGGAGACAGTGGTACTGATGGTAAAAATACTGACTTGGGCATCAATACAGAAATCCCAAGCTACTAACTGCCTTTCTCAGTGATAGGGAGGGTGGTGGAGCAGAGTGGTTGACTTATTCTGATTTCAAGTAAGATAAAATGTTCAAGATTGGGAAGAGAAAGTGCAAGGTAACTAAACTGCACCTTTTTACGGAGTATGTGCAGAGTTTGCTCTATATTAAGTAATCAAGGATTTATGAACCTCAAAATTTTAAAATTACATATTGAACAAAATTCCTTACAAAATGTTTCTATCTTCCTGGGCATGCGTACTTTTTAAAAATCTGAGTGTGACAGAGAGTCGATGTTGTGTAGCGGCCAGGTCACTATTAATAATGATGTATTTGAAAAGCATGGTGCTTCTTGATTTTTAAACTACATAAAATCTATATCCTTTCCCACTGAAGAAGAGGAAGCTGTCCTACTCGATTTAGGGATATAACAATGTAGACAAAAATCCCCATAGTAGACCTGGCTGGTGTGGCTCAGTGGACTGAGTGCTGACCAGCAAACCAAAGAGTTGTCGGTTAGATTCCCAGTCAGGGCACATGCCTGGGCTGCGGGCCAGGTCCCCAGTAGGGGGTGTGCAAAAGGCAACCACACACTGATGTTTCTCTCCCTCTCTTTCTCTCCCCCTTCCCCTATGTCTAAAATTAAGTAAACCAAATCTTTTTTTAAAAATCCCCATAGTAAATTATGTCCCACAGCCCACAAGACACAGAGTGGGATTACCATAATGACAGCTCCCGAAACCCCAAGTCATTTCATTTACAATGTGAAGCCCTTTCTTGCCAAAAGTGTGACTCTCCAATGAATCGGATTCTTTTTAAAGTACTGGTTTTGGAATCCAAAATGTTTCCATAAGGGAATGACAAGAAGTCTTGTGTATTTTTGCAATGGAATAATAACCTCTCTTAACCCTATTCTCCATGTTAGAAACCAAATAAAACAGAGCATCACTCACACTCCCCTCCAGCCTCTCCAAGCCGCTCTCTGAGGTACCTTCTGAGGTCACCCCTGGATATGGAATGCTGAGGATAGTACCTAAGTAGAAAAAGAAAAACATGTGTATGAATCCAGTCCCTGACTAAGTCAGAATTCAGATCAGAAAATAAGGAATTGTCTACAAAACCATTCCATGAGGAAGCTGCTTTTTCATTCTGGAAATTCTATGCATTCTAACCCTAAGACACATTTGCATAAAGTCTCCCCAGAATAAGAAATAATTACGATTCATTTGTTCATCTAACAAGCATTTACTAAACACCCCATATATGTCAAACTTCATGCAAGACACTAGGGACACAGGCACAGTTCCTATCCTTAAAGCGCTCTCTAGTAATGGGGACAAATACTGAATGAAGTAACACTGCCCATGAGGGGAAGTGGGAAAGGCTGGAGACTAACCATGAATTGATCATTGTTGACACTGGGCCTCAGTGTGCTGTTCTCATTTTTGCGTATGTTTGAAATTTCCAATAAAGAAAAGCTTTAAAAAAAATGATAATAAAGAAAGCAACTACCAATTTACAGGAAATAGAGAAGTCAAAGGAACATGCTAAAGGACACCACAGAATGCAAGCAGAAAAATCCTTACGCTGGGAACCTGCACAAGACAAATGGTGAACCCAGACAGGCTCCGCCTGCTGACATGAGCGGCGGTGACAGTGTTTGTCTCACAGTAATTTTTTAGGTCGTGCATTTGTTCCCAGCAGTTTTCTGTATCATATTCAATAATTAAAGATTTTTAAGTGCCCACAACATAAAACTATAAATTTGTTTTTAAATTACTTTTTCTTGAGGCTCATAAACAACATATATGGACAGAGAAACACAGTACCTTTTAAATGTGAGCTGAAAAACAATTGCTAGCAAGATTGTATTAAGCCATAAATAAGTTTAAAAGAAAAATATGTAAAGGCACAAGAGCATACCTCCCAATGTCGAAGTCTCCCCAACAGGAATGAGGGATGACAATTCAAGGCTAGGGGAAAAAAAATGGTTGGAGTTAATAAAATGATAGAAATGTGAGGGTTTACTTGTTTCTATTTTTTTCTCAAAACGGAATTCAATAGATATTCAAAATTTATTTATTTTACATTTATTGACTCGTACTCAACTAGAATCACACTATACAAAGTATTCCTCTACTTACTATACCACTTCTCCCTGTTTTATTTCTTCTCAGTTCTTATCACTATGTGAAATTATTTTGTTCATTTATTATCTATTTCTCTATCCCTGTCTCCAACCCCTTAGTCCTCCAGAATGACATTGTCTAATATGGTAGTCACTACACATAGTTAGCAATTTAAATTAACTAAAATTAAATAAACTTTATTATTTTTTAATATATTTTATTGATTATGCTATTACAGTTGTTCCATTTTTTCCCCCTTTCTTCCCCTCCACCCACATACTCCCATGTTCCCCACCCTTTAGTTTTTGTCCATAGGTCACACACATAAGTTCTTTGGATTCTACATTTCCTATACTATTCTTAACTTCCCCCTGTCTGTTTTCTACCTACCGTTTATGCTACTTCTTCTCTGCCCCTTTCCCCGCCTCTCCCCCTACCACTCCCCTGTTGATATCCCTCCATGCCTTATATAAATCCCTTTAACATTTCATACTGTAAAGGCAGGGTGATAATGAACTCCTTGAACTTGACCTTATCTGAGAAGCACTTTATCTGCCCTTCCATTCTAAATGAGAGTTTAGCTGGATAGAGTATTCTTGGATGTAGGTCCTTGCCTTTCATGACTTGGAATACTTCTCTCCAGCCCCTTCTTGCCTGTAAGGTCTCTTTTGAGAAATCCGCTGACAGTCTTATGGGAATTCCTTTGTAGGTAACTGTCTCCTTTTCTCTTGCTGCTTCTAAGATTCTCTCCTTATTTGTAATCTTGGGTAATGTCATTATGATGTGTCTTGGTGTGTTCCTCTTTGGGTCCAAGTTCTTTGGGACTCTCTGAGCTTCCTGGACTTCCCAAAAGTCTATTTCCTTCACCAGCTTGGGGAAGTTCTCCTTCATTATTTGTTCAAATAAGTTTTCAATCCCTTGGTCTTCCTCTTCTCCTTCTGGCACTCCTATGACTCAGATGTTGGGACCTTTAAAGATGTCCTGGAGGTTCCTAAGCCTCTCCTCAGTTTTTTGAATTCTTGTTTCTTCATTCTTTTCTGGTTGGATGTTTTTTTCTTTCTGCTGGTCCACTCTGTTGATTTGAGTCCCAGTTTCCTTCTCATCCCTATTGGTTCCCTGAAGATTTCCCCTCATTTTCTTTATATTATCCTTCACTTGTTCAACTAATTTTGACCATTTTTCTATCAATCCTGTGAGCATCCTGATTACCAGTGCTTTGAACTGTGCATCTGATAGGTTGGCTATCTCTTCTTCACTTAGTTGTATTTTTTCTGGAGTTTTGATGTGTTCTTTCTTTTGGGCCATTTTTTTTTTTCTCAGTGCGCCTGTTACTTTAAGGGGCGGGGCCTTAGGTGTTCACCTGGGCAGGGAAACCCACGTCGTTGTGTTGTGACGCAGCCTGTGGGGTCGGGTTCTGAGAGAACAATGGCGCTTGCTCTGCTCTCCGCACCCACACTGCCACCCACAAGCAAGCTGCACCCCTCTGTGCTGGCTCTGGGGTCGGTGGACGGGCCCACACAGTTCCAAGTCCCCGTGGGTCTCCCCAGTGAACTCTCCTGTGAGGCCGAGTTCCTCCGGCTGCTGCCTCAACCCCCACAGTTGTTTTCAATCAGTTCTTTGAGGTCTTATTTCCCCGCACCAATGGGCTGCTCAGTCTGCTCCGCTCCCTGCTTTTCCTCCCCGTCTGTCTGCAGGCGAATGAGGAGCTGCCCGGTCTGCCAGTCTTGGCCCTGCTGGGTCTGGGTGGGCCGGGCGCGGGGCCACATTTTGGTCAGGCACGCCTGCCGCGGGTCTCTCCCAGCAGCTGCAGCGTTGCTGGTACCGCCCCACAAACCTCGGTCTTGCCTCACTCTCTCTTCCCGGCTCCACCCTGCTTACCGGTCTGGATGAATGTGTCTTCTTTAACTCCTTGGTTGTTGGACTTCCTCTCAGTTCGATTTTCTGTCAGATCTGGCTGTTTTTGTTTATTTAAATTGCTGTTTTTCCTTGTTTGGTTGTGCGAGGAGGCACAGTGTGTCTACCTACGCCTCCATCTTGCCGGAAGTCTCTTAAATTTTAAATGTCGGTTCTTCATTCACACTAGTCACATTTCAAGTACTCAACAGCCGCATGAGACTAACGGCTGCCACACTGAACAGCACAGAAAGAACACCCACCAACACAGAGAGCGCTGCTGGGTGGGACTGCCTTACGAACCGAACTCCACGAGACCAGGGACTTTGCCTGCCCTGTTCTTGCTGTTTATCCAGACTAAATAGGACCTGCTATTCAGCAGACATTAAATAAATATTTTTGAATGAATGAATAAGTAAATACTATCGACAATGCAGGGTAGAAAACACGTGTCATGTAGTTGTGAACAAAGCATCCATGGTCTATGAAAGTCAGAGTCTTATAGACAATAAACACCAACTAAATGATTATAAATACAACAAGCAGTACAGACTGGAAAGTACTGGCTTCTAAGAGGAACATACAAGCACAAACCTTATCTCATTTGCAAGATCACAGAAATCATCATTTCTTTTTATATAAAGTCAAGCTTAGCGACATGACTTGCAGTAGGCCCCACAGCTAGCAGACCTCGGGTCTCCCAGCTATCCTTTTAACCACAGAACTACAAGCAAAGATAAAAAAATAATCTGAGAAAGTCCCCACTTTAAAGGAAAGAAAGTGGGTTTCTGCCACTCCAAATTTCCACATACTCAAAAAATATAAAAATTGAATTATAGTATAATTTGGGGAAGTTTTAGAACTTTAAAGTTCCTTGCATGTCCTGAGGGGAACAGGCTGCTCCACTTCTCCTTTGCAAAGGCCCTGGATGGCGATGACACCGGTTTTCAACACATAGCCCCTGAAACTCTTTCCAGCTTCACACAAGTCAGCCTCCTAAGGTGATTCAGTCACAGTCGAAAATGTGTCCCCCGCAGACTTGCCGGCGAGTCCTGCTTTAGACGGCCCTGCTCTAAATTAGCTCACTGAGTGGGGGGTGGCGGGGGTCTCAAAGCCACCAGATAGAAATGGCACACATCTTTTTTAAATCCTCACCTCACCTGAGGGCATGCTTATCATTTTTTTTTTAAGATTTTATTTATTTATTTTTAGAGAGGGGGAAGGGAGGGAGAAAGAAAAGGAGAGAAACATTGATATGCAAGAGATACATCAATAGGTTGTCATTCACACACAACCACCTGGGGACCTGGCCCACAACCCAGGCGTGTGCCCTGACTGTGAATGGAACCAGTGACCTTTCGGTTCACTGGCCCACACTCAATCCACTGAGCCACACCAGCCAGGGCGCTTATTGGTTTTAGAGAGAGGAGAAGGGAGAGAGAAAGAGAGACAGAGAGAAATATCGATGTGAGAGAGAAAGATTGATCGGTTGCTTCTTGCACGCGCCCAGGCACGTCATGCCTTGACCAGGAATCAAACCCATGGTCTTTGGCTTAGGCAGCAACACTCCACACAGCGGAGCCACACCGGCCAGGGCCAGGCACACATCATGAAACTGCAATTTTACTTGGAGCATAGGCAGCTGAGGAGCTAAGTAACAACTGCTATACAATTTAAAATAATATTTTTTAAAATGTGGCCATTTATGGATAGTATATGAAGTTTAAATGAATATTAGATAAAATATAGTTCAAAGACGTTACATGCCTCGAACTGGAGCAGGGCAAATCAACTAGGGCGATCGATGATCCCTAAACCTCTAGGCCTTCGTAGAAAATTTGAAAACACAGGTTTTGTTTTTTGGGTTTTTTTTTTTTTAATCTTACCATAACAATTCTTCTGCTTTTTAAAAATGTAATTGTAACAGGGAATAAAAACTGTATACTACTCTGACTTACCATGAAATGCAATTAGAACAAGGTATACTAACAAACTGATAAAAAGAAACCACATACCAGTAGTTTCTCTGTAAGCACACTGCAGCTGCCAGCAGTGCCAGTTCCTACTTGCACAAGAAACAGCCGTGACCACGACTTTGGGTGACGCAGATCGCCCAACTGCAGGGCTTTGGCTGCCACTGACCAGCTTCATGACGCTGACATTAAAGCTCCGTGTCGGGACCATAACAAGGACACTGCCTGCACGTCCACAGCCTCTCCCCCTGGTCTCTTTGTTCTCCCCGTCCTTCTCCCCCCTGACAATCCCCCTGCCTGCACTGAGATGTGGAGATGGACTTTGAGATGAGACCCATCTTCCAGGTTGCCAGCACCTGAATAAACCACTTGTCTTTACATCAGCACCTGCCTCTCTAGTATTGGCTTTCAAAGCAGCAGGCAGCCAGATCTGCATTCAGTTACACTGTCTAAAAAATAACATATAGGGTCCGGCCAAAGTAAGGTTTGCTTGAGTGTGGTTGGCTGGGTACGTGAATGTCTTGCGTGAGATGGACAGCAATTTGAACATCTCACCTAAAATGCCATATGGCATGCTTGAGTGTGATATTGTTATGTTACAGAATTACATGCTTATGAGTTTCTAATAAATAATTTTGTAATAAAAAAGGGGCGTTATTTGTGCTGGACCCTGTATTAAACCATTACACCAAACCTATCACTATAGGTTATTCATAGTGTATTGGTAGGAAATTGTTACTAAGGGTGCTGTCATCTAGGAAAACCTAAAAAAATGTGTCATCGGGACAAGTCATTACACTGTGTGAGAAGAATAGGGTGGCCTGGGTGATGAGGAAGCATCAAGAGGCTTCTTGGGTTACAGGAAGTGGATCTAACAAAATGGGATTCAGATGCATTTGAAACAGACATTCAGGCCTGAATAGGGTCTATCAATTGTCCACAAGGCAGAATCCCTTCCCATATCCTCATGTGTTAAATGAAAAAATGAGGCCCAAATGGGTAAAGCCATTTTCCCAGGGTCACACAATGTACTATAATGTACTATAACCCAAGGTCATACCTAAAAGTACTAACTATAACCAGTTCCCTTTTCAATAATAATAATAGCAAGAATGATTACAACTAAATTTACTAAGTTCTGTTACCAAGCACCATGCTAAGCACTTTATCTTAGTTAACTCAGTCTTCAGAGGAAACTACTGTTATCCTCATTTATACAGACGAGGAAACTAATGCGAGAAGTGGTTAAGAATTTGCCCGTGGCCACACAGCTGACCAACGGCAGAGCTGATTTCAGAAACCTCATTCTTACCCACTTTAATTCCTCACAACATGGGCTTTTTGTGACCCACAGTCTATAGAAGGGCAGCCAAGGTGGTTTTGCCTTGTCTCAACAAGAGTGGCCTACATAAACTAAACAACCTAAAAGTCAAAGTGTGCAAGGTCCTGGAAAAGGGAAGGGAAACCCAGTCAGAGTGGGAGAGCTATGGAGAGCACTCCGGCACGAAGAGCAAAGGGGTCAAAGGAAGACGAAATGTCCAGAGCACAGCACAGTAACTGCAACAGGAAGTTGGAATGACAAGAGAAACCAGACCTCACCTGGAGTTGATCAAATTGTCCCCACATCAAAATCAAATTTATGCTAATTCTCTACATAAGCAATCACAATGGAGAAGTTTGCTTACCTCAGTAAAATTAGATTTCACTTACCGAATTCAAAATAATATTTTTTAATGATGGTAAGTGGGCAATTCGCAGTTAATTCAGATCACTTGTCTAACACTCCGACACTTACCTCCCACTTTCTTTTCAAAAGACAGTAAAGAACATTTAACAATAAGAATCCTTTCACATATTCTCATTAGGTAGGCCTCCTGCAGGGATCCTCTAAGATGTTACTCAAAATGAACTAGGACACAGAGTCATGTTCAGTTTGGAGACAGAAAGAAATGCTACTTCATTTCTAGGCCAAACCACAAATTTGAAGTTGTTCAGCTAAGACCTTTAGTTTAATTTCTGCAGCAAACAAACCCCTATGGTCTCATTTCCTCAGCTCTTCCAGCACATAATTTATTTCTCACTGCTACAGCCTAATCATGTCAATGGAATTCAGGTGGGATTGTGTCAGAAAACATCATAGCCACGTGGAACAGAAGTTTAAAAATACAGTGAGCCCTGGCCAAGCAGCTCAGTTGGTTAGAGCGTCATCCCGACAGGCCAAGCTTCTGGGTTCAGTTCCCAGTCAGGGCACATACAAGAATCAACCAATGGTCCTGGCTAGTGTGGCTCAGTGGATTGAGCATGAGCCTGCAAACCAAAGGGTTGCTGGTTCAATTCCCAGTCAGGGCACATGCCTGGGTTGCAGGCCAGGTCCCCAGTAAGGTGTGCATGAGAGGCAACCACACATTGATGTTTCTCTCCCTCTCTCCCTCCCTTCCCCTCTCTCTAAAAATAAATAAAATCTTTTTTAAAAAGATGAAAAAAAAAAGAATTAACCAATGAATGCATAAATAAATGAACAACAAATCAATGGCACACTCTCTCTCTATTCCCCCCTTCCTCTCTCTAAAATCAATAAACAAGTACGTTAAAAAAAAAAAATAGTGAAACAAGTCAAGCATAATCTTCTGTCTAGATTACTACTCCCCTTGACAAGTTTCTATGTTTTGCTTTGCTTTATTCTTAACTCTGGTCATTGTGATCAGCACGTGACAACAAAAGAACTCGAGGCACAGAGCCAGGAACCTTGGGTGCTGGGCCCAGATGTATCATTAACTTTATGTATGAGTGAAAATAATCTCGGTTGCTCTGGGTCTCAAGAACCTAATCCCCAAAACAGAATCACCTCCCTGCCCTGTCTATTTCACAACGGTATTGATGACAACTAAACAAAATATTAGGTGCCAAAGCATTATGAAAAGTATGGAATGCTAAACAAATCTGGGAGAAAACGGGGTGTACTGAAGCAGCGGCATGTGTCATCCCACACAGAATTTTAAAAATGTATATTTGCCTCTGTGATATATGATAGGCACCCTCAACTACAAATGTAAGTTAACTGAGGTGCCAAAAAAAAATTCTCGAAGAACAATCCTTGCACTGAGACTGTCCCCAGAGACCATCTCAGACTTGGGTGACTGGGCAGGAATTCAATGAATTCATTAAACAAATATTTAATGGGCACAAATCCTAGGCCAAGCTTTATACTGGTTCTTGATGGTACGACAGTAAGACCAGAGAGCAGGGTTTAAGCAGCCACTGGAACTAAGTGGAGATGCTTTCAAGATGTCAGGTTGTCATGGAGACAAGTGTTGGAGGGAAGGCAGTTTGTAAACAGATAACATGACAGAGACTTGAGCATGTTTAAATGTTCATGGGAATGAGTTACCAATAGGACAAGTTGAAGACTCAGGAGAAAGAGAGAAATGATGGCAGGCAGAGATTTCTAAAAGGTAAGATTGGCTATAAGGTCCTGAGTAAGGAAGAAAACAGTTTGGGGTTTTTGTTGTTGTTGGTGGCGGTGGTGGTTTTTTTTTAAGAGTTAGCAGATGACAGTTGGGTGAGCTTAAAACAGCACAGAGCAGAGCATTTGGTATAAGCCATAGGCCAGCAGATGGGGAAGAATTCCCACAGAAAGAGCAACTTAAATTACAGGGGAGAATTGCGGTAGGCAGAACAGTGGCCTCCCAAACACATCCACATCCTGCCCCCCGGAGCAGGTGAACAATGTTACTCACAGGGAAATTGTGGTAGAAATTAAGGTTGCTAATCATTTGGCCTTCTGGTAGGGGAAAAAAATATCCTGGTTTCTACAGGCGGGCCCAATGTAACCATAAGAAGCACTAAACGCAGAGGAGGGAGGCAGGAAAGTGTCAGAGTGATGGACTGTGAAAAAGACTCGACCAGCCATTGCCGGCTTTGAAGATGGAAGGGGTCCGAAGCCAACCAATACGGTCAGCCTCTAGAAGCAGGAAAAGGCAAGGAAACAGATTCTTCCCTAGAGCTTCCAGAAAGGAACACAGACATGCTCATACTTTAAGGCCTGCATCAGACTTTTAAACTGGAACTGTAAGATAAATTGTTCTTTTAAACTACCAAAGTTTGTGGTAATGTTTTACAGCAGCAACAGAAAACTAATACAAGAGTCTCTTAACAAAAAGAATATGAAAATGGTCTCCAAAAATCATAAAAATCTGAATATTAAAAAAATGATAGGCAAATTAAGGGTTTTAAGGAATCACTATAGTACTCAAGTCAAAGAAAGATGAGCTTCGTGAATTCTTAGACCTCTCCCACGGCTTCACTCCCCGTGTCACTTAACTTCAGGGTCGCCCGGGATCAGCAACTTCCACCCTAACCCAGCCTGGTCTGCTCTAGTCTCATGGGAAGGACACAAACTTTTAAATTTTCCCTGTAATTTGAGGCAAACTCCTGGACCCCTCCCTGGATTTCATGCCCTAGCTGTGCTTTTCTAAATAATCACCCATATGCTGGCATAATCTAGATATTCTGACGACGGATAGAACCAGAAACCTTTAGCCCCTGTAGGCTCAAAATCTCTCACCTTCCATGACCTATTTGTCCTGATACTGCTCAGTAGCCAGAAATGACCTTAACTCTAAAAATAAAGGTAATGAAGCCAAAATTCCTAACATTGGAGGACTGATTCATCAAGGCTGTGCTATTCTTAGACGTCAAAGTCACAATTATCATTCCTCAATAAAGTGATCCACGCCACCACCCATGATTTAATAAACTATCCTCCACTAAGTGGTACCCATTTTATCATTAGCCTGTAAGCCTCCACAACAGTAGATCATTCCATATTCCATTTCCTGAAATCTAATTCTTCACCCAAGAGACTGGAGCAAGTCTGCCTCCTGATGAGGTGCGACAGTAAACAAGCACAGTGGCTGGGTGGTGGTCTGGACAGGGAGTGGCCTCGGATGAGGAAAAGCATTTGGACTTACCCACAGGCCTGGTCATTGCAGGAACTGGAAAGAAAATAGAAAGGGACCATTAAATTGGGGGTGAGTCTTGGAGTAGGTGTGATACATCTCTCTTGCCAAACATGAACTTAGGGGAAAAAACACTTACCTGCTTACAATTTCCTTTGTGTACGCCAGTTTCTAAGGAAAACAAAGATAATTAAAAAAAAAAAAAGACTGAGTTAATGACAGTTAATAAGCTGTAAATATTATAAAACTTGTTGCATAGAGAACACTAATGCTCTAATGTCATAGAATCTATGTTATTATTCTCTATAGCTAGACAAATAGGTAAAGCAAAGTACTAATGATGCCAAGTTTGTTTTGTGACTGTGAGAACGTCCCTGCATGTAATCTGTTTATGTGCCCAAACATTCCCATGCTCTTTTAATGGGCAGAGATTAATAGATGTTACCTGCTAATCATTCCAAAATAGTCTATAAATTAGAGATTGGTAGTTTTACATTAACCTTCCACAAACTTAGAATCAAAGTACTTTGTGTTGTAACATATTTATAGTAACTCTCATACTAGAATAATATAAACACGTAGATAAAATGGCAAATCTACTTCTCCAAAATTCACACAAAAAGACAAATTGTATTAATTATGGGATTATGCTTCTGTCACATTCCAAACCAAATTGTCCCCAAATTCGCTCTAAATTAGGGGCTTTCTGTTGAGACCAATATGATAAAAAGAACACGAGTAACTAGGAGTCAGAAGACCTGGTTTCAAGTCCCACAGAGGTAAATCCCCAAATCTCTCTGGTGTTAGGCCTCAATTCCCTCACATGTAAAATGGAGAGACCATTTATTCTAAATAACTTACTGCTCTTCTTACTCTACAGATTCTCCTAGAATAATCTCAGCTGCTCTCACGGTTATAATTACCACCTCAAGGCTGGTGACTCCTGTCGCTATATTTATAATCACTCTCCAAACCTTTATACCTAAATATCAAACAATTCATATTTCATAGATGGCTCAAATCAACACTTTTGAAAGTGGACTCATTCTCCCTCCACCCACCACCTACAAAGCTGCTTCCCTGCCTGAGCTCTCGGTTTTAGTCATCCAAGCCAGAAACTGGGAGCATCCTTGGGCCACTCTCATCCTACCCCACTCTCACCAATCCATGACTTTAACCCAAACGAGACTGGACATGACTAATCTTGTTTCCCACTGATGTCTCTCATGCTTTCTTTGTCTAGCTCATGGTCTAGTTAGCACCCGCATCACCTCAGACCTGGAGTGCTGAAGCCGCATCCAACCTGGTCTCTGCACTGGTCTTGTCCCCTCTATTCCATCCTATGGTGTATAGAAACCATAATGACCTTTTTAAAATTGAAAACTATCAGCCCCTGTGACTCACCTACTTAAAACCCTTCAACAGTTTCCTATTTTCTAGAGTGTTAAATAAAGCTTCTTAAGTTATCCATTTTTCCAATCTGATCTCCTTTCACTTCTTATATATTGGCCCAAGTCATTCCCTACACATATTTGGCTCATGTTGTCCCCTCTGCCTAGAATGTCCATCCCTTCAAACTCCTTCTCCTTTATCTAATTTGTATTCATTATTTAAGATGCAATCCAGATAACACATTATAGCTTTGTCTGAATGTTCTACTAAATAATTATTCAAAGTATATTTCCTATGCCTTTGTAACTAAACTTACTAAAATTTCTACTTGTAAGAAACCACACTTTAGGCAGAAGCTGACCCTGAACTACCTGCCTGCACTATGTTCCTGCCATCTGAACCAGCACTTATAAAGGATTTCCTGGAATCCTATTTCAACCAATAGGACTGAGGCTTTCCCCATCCAATCAGAACTACACAGCTATATCCCTATCAGCTTCTTCACCAACCAATCAGAGAAGCTCCATTCTAACCAATCAGGACAGTGCCTTTTAGGCCAATCTAACTGCAAAAGGATTTGGAGGCCTCATTTGCATGAGGACAAACCAATCAGGAAACAGGGTCAGGGACTTATGTCTATATAAGTCAGCTCCCCAGTGGCTCTGGGAGCACACTTTCCTTTTCCACTGAAGACGGTGTATCCTCAGCTGAGCTGAAACACTGAAGATATCTTGTTCAAGCAGAATGGATCAGACTGCGGCTTAGAGTAGAGCAGGACAGACCAGAGAGGAGCAGAACAGAGCTGAAGCTGGAGTGGGGCCTGGTCCCAGGACCACTTGGCTCCAAGGCCACCACACAGCCATGCTGTTTTTACACTATTTACACAGCCTTGTATCACAACTGAGCTGTTTTACACTGAATAAAGTTTCCTTCTTTAGTGCACCCCAAATTGGGAATTCCTGCATTGAATTGACACCAATGAAGACCATCAATTGACTCAATATAATATCACAAGAGGCTGTTATAATAGGATAATAACTGTACATCATATATACCTGCTGCTCTATCAGTTGATTCATATATATCTGCTGCTCTATCAGGAACAATTAAATGGACAGTGCTGATATAAATGTGGATGTGTACACATTTCCTTCTTTCATTGAACAGCCATTCCATTTTAGCCACCACAAGGTGTAAAACTGGTAATGATTGAGAAGGGGGTCCACTGCCTTAAGGAAAAAAACATGGATTTTGGAAGAGAACTGGGTCTGGGTTTCAGCTTCAGCCTATCTGGTTTTGTGATATAGGATAAGGAATTTAATAACTCTCAGAGATTTATATTCTTAGCCTAAATCTTTGCTGAGTACTATTTCCAAATATTTATACTTATCAGGAAGGCTGAGGCTCTGAACTTCTGGTCAAGATAGAAGTGCAGGTAGATACACTTTTCCTCCTCACACAACCAAAAGGACCACAAAAAATTTAAAAATAAAAAATAACCAGACAGCCAGAAAATCAAACTGTATGAAAGTCTGACAACCAAGGAGTTAAAGAAGAAACATTCATCCATACTGGTAGGAGGGGCAGAGATGGGCAGCTGGGGCAGAAAAGACTCGGACTTGCAGCAAGGCGGCAGCTGGAGGACTGGACATTCCCACATTTGCCTGCAGATAAACCGGGAGGAACAACTTGGGAGTTGCATGGGACACAGACCACGCAACCCAGAGTTCCAGCATGGGAAAATAAAGCCTCAAAACCTCTGGCAGTAAAAACTGTGGGCGTTGTGGCAGTGGGAGAAACTCCCAGCCTCACAGGAGAGTTTGTTGGAGAGATCCACAGGGTCCTAGAATGTACACAAACCGACCCTCCCGGGAATCAGCACCCAAAGGGCCCAATTTGCTTGTGGGTAGTGGAGGACGTGACTGAAAGCTGGCCGAGAACCCAGCAAACAGCATTGTTCCCTCTCAAACCCCTCCCCCACATACAGCGCCACAATGCAGTGAAAACATTTGCTCTGCCCTGGCGAATACCTAAGGCTCTGCCCATTACTACGTAACAGGCACACAGAGACAAAAAAAAATATGGCCCAAATGAAAGAACAGATCAAAGCTCCAAAATTAAAACTAAGCAATGAAGAGATAGCCAACCTATTAGATGCAGAGTTCAAAACACCGGTAATCAGGATGATCACAGAAATGGTTGAGTATGGTCACAAAATGAAGAAAGAAATTAAGGCTATGCTAAGTGAAATAAAGAAAAATATACAGGGAACTAACAGTGAAGGGAAGGAAATCTTTCCCTCAAATCAACAATTTGAAGCAGAATGAAGAAATAAACATTCAACCGAAACAGAATTAAGACACAAGAATTCGAAAATATGAGGAGAGGCTTAGGAACCTCTGAGACAACTTTAAGCACTCCAACATCCAAATCATAGGGGTGCCAGAAGGAGAAGAGGAAGAGCAAGAAATTGAAAACTTATTTGAAAACATAATGAAGGAGAACTTCCCTTATCTGGCAAAGGAAATAAACTTCCAGGAAGTCCAGGAAGCTCAGAGAGTCCCAAAGAAGTTGGACCCAAAGAGGAACACACCAAGACACATCATAATGGCATTGCCCAAGATTAAAGAGAAGGAGAGAATCTTAAAAGCAGCAAGAGAAAGGGAGACAGTTACCTACAAAGGAGTTCCCATAAGACTATCAGCTGATTTCTCAAAAGGAACCTTACAGGCAAGAAGGGGTTGGAAAGAAGTATTCCAGGTCATGCCAAGATTACTCTATCCAGCAAAGCTATCATTTAGAATGGAAGGACAGATAAAGTGCTTCCCAAATAAGGTCAAGTTAAAGGAGTTCATCATCACCAAGCCCTTATTATATGAAATGTTAGAGGGACTTATCTAAGAAAAAGAAGAGGATCAAAAATATGAACAGTAAAATGATAACAAACTCACAACTATCAACAACTGAATCTAAAACAAAAATAAAAACAAACTAAGCAAACAACTAGAACAGGAACAGAATCACAGAAATGGAGATGACAGGGAGGGTTATCAGCAGGGAGAGGGAGGGTGGAGAATGGGGGAAAAGGTACAGGGAATAAGAAGCATACATGGCAGATACAAAATAGACAGGGGGAGGTTAAGAATAGTATGGGAAATGAAGAAGCCAAAGAACTTATATGTACGACCCATGGACATGAACTAAGGGTGGAGAATGCTGGTGGAACAGGGGTTGCAGGGCAGAGGGAAATAAAAGGGAGAAAAAAAATGGGACAACTGTAATAGTATAATCAATAAAATATATGTTAAAAAATTAAAAAATGCTACTTGCATATCGGTCTTGGTGTGGGCATATATTCACATTTGTTCTTGGGTAAATACCTAAGATTGGGATTGCTGGGTCATAAGGCACATGTATTTTACTTTGTAGGACACTGTCAAACTGTTTCCTAAGTGTCCATACCATTTTTCTATCTCATTTACAGTGTATTGGAGTTCAAGTTTGCCTTTTTCCTTTTAACAGCTGGAGTGTAATTGCTAGACAAAAAGAGCAATAAAGCAAATGTAACAAACGTTAATAATTGATCGATATGAAAAAGAGTTTCCTTTTATTACTCTTTTTATTTATTTTTAAATTAAAAAAATTCAAATAAAAAGCTGGGAGAAAAACTAAAAAAAAAAAAAAAGGCTGAGACTCTTACTGGATGCACAGTGTTTATTATAATGGCCAGAGCTAGGGCTGCAAAGATGACACCACGCACTATGGCAGCTCACTCAAATAGTCTCATTGAATCACTAAGAGTGACGTAGGGATTTGCTGCTTGTTCTTTTTTCCTTTAGGCCCTAGTTATATACACACAACCTGACGATAGTCCAGCAATTCCTTCCCTTGTTATCACACTTACCTTCATAATTAAACTTGTATGTTCCACAGACTGACTAAAATTTGTGCCCATTTCAAATATAGTTGTGATTCCACCCTCACACAAATCCATCCAGTAACGATATTCCTCACGCCCAGGAAGCCGATCCCAAAAAGTCCTGAAGGCTTCCCAGACAGCTTCTTGACACACTGAAAAACAGACAGAGGAATATTTTAACAGAAAGTTAATACACTTTGGAGTTCTCACAATGATCACGGGCCTATTTATGCAGCTTCCTGAGACACTTGTACCCACACTGTCCTTTCTGGAGGGACATGGGAATGGTTCTCAGTCAAAGCCCTTCTGTAGCTGCATGTCCTGCTTATACTTTTCAGCTCTGAAGAGAATTTTTATCCCCCACTCCTTTCCCTTGCAAAGGGGATTGAGTCACCTCTCAATAGGCAGGGAGGTTTTTTCCCATCTCTTGAAAAGAAAATCCATGTTTATGTTTTACAAAAGTGGAGCTGATGTTGAGCACACTTCAGTAGGTGCATGGATAAACAAACTGTGGTACAACCATATGGTGAAATATGATTCAGCAATAAAAAGAAACGAGACTTCTAGCTGAGAGAAGACATGGAAAAGTGAAAGAAGCCAATCTGAATGTATGATTCCAACTATATGACATTCTGGAAAAAGCATAACTATGGACATTGTAAAGAGACCGGCGGTCGCCAGGGGCTGGGTGTAGGGAGAGATGACTAGATAGAGCACAGCAGATTTTTAGGCAGTAAAACTATTCTATATAATAGTGTAATTGTGAATATATATCATTAATCATATGTCAAAACCCACATAATGTACAACACAAAGAGTGAACCCTAATGTAAACTGTGAACTTTGGTGAAGAGCGTGTGTCAGTACTGGCCCAGCCCCAGTGACGCATGTGGCACTGACACAAGGGTGAATAAGCAGGGAAAGTGGTGGGGACAGTGGCAGTGGGGGTAGCTCTCTGGACTTTCTGCTCGATGTTTCTGTAAACCTAAAACTTCCCTAAAACTAAAATCTATTAATTTAAAAACGATATGAAAACTAAAAAGAACAGAAAAATGCTATTCAGGAGAAGTGTCCTACAGTAGTAAAATAAAACCTAATTCAACCTATCTGCTAAGCTGTTCCATAGCATGAAATCCAAAAGGACGCTCAGCAGGCCATCTGCACATTCTGTATATCACGTCATGTCTTGCTACCCTGTAACCATGTCAGTGGCCAGATGCAGGACACTGGGCAACAGACAGATTGGGATAGGAGGGAAGATGGGAGTAATAAGAGAGAAAGAAGGGTATAAATGGACAGAGATCAAAGAAATTATTTTTCATCTCAAGAAGGCAGAATACTTATCTGCCAGCATATTGAGGTGGAGCCCCTAAACTCCCAGAATCAGAAGATCTAAATTCTAGCCCTAGGTTGGCCACATACTAGCTTGATAACCATGGGTAAATTACTTAGCCAGTCAATGCTTTGATATATTCATCTATCTTTTTTAATGCTATAAATAATGACTACCCTACACACCTTATCTGTGAAAGTAATTGATAAACTGCATAGTGGTACACGAATGCCAGATGTTACTATAACATTGCATTCCGGTTTTCTGACAGTTGTGAGCTGCAAGAAGACCATCTGAGACAAAAAAATCAGCTTTTAAGCTTTACCAGAGAGTGAAATATTTGAGTATTGGACGTATCTCTATCAGTTGGTTTTTCAGGGTTGAACTGAAGCTTGGGCTACAAGCTTAATTTCTCCTTCTGTGAAAACTATATACTTATCACTGCTCTTCAGAACTTGTGACCCTACACCATACAGAACGGTCCAGCAGGGGCTGACTGAGGCAGCGCTGATCACTGGTAGAGCCATAGCTGTTCCCTCCTTCTTCTTAAAACTGCTCAATAAAAATTCAGTGAACACCAGAAGACGACATGAAAGTGAAAGTCAGGATTGGTAAAAACAGACAAAAAAAGTGAATGTCTGTAGTATCTGGTTATAAAATGAGGTGATTCAGAGAAAGTACAAAAAATATTCTGAGACCAAATACCTATATATCTATAAAGAAATAAAAAATAAATCTCAATAACTTCTTCATAATATGCAGAAAAAAAATTTTTTAAATAGGAAAGCTAAGACTATAAAGGTCCAAAAAGAAAACATAGAAGAATATCTATATGATTTAAGGACAGATAAAGATTCTGTAGACAGGACACAGAAAGCAACAACTATAAAAGAAAAAAATGAAATTAGAATTCATCAAAACTAAAAACTTCTGCTCATCAAAAACACTATTAATAAACATGAATAAGCAAGCCACACCTCTGGCATAAAATATTCAAAATACATACATCTGACACAGAACTGGATTTATGATATTTAGAGTTCCTGCCCTGGCTGGTATGACTCAGTGGATTGAGTGCCGGCCTGCAAACCAAAGGGTCGCTGGTTCAATTCCCAGTCAGGGCATATGCCTGGGCTGATGGCCAGGTCCCCAGTACAGGGCACGTGAGAGGCAACCACACATTAATGTTTCTCTTCCTCTTTCTCCTCCCTCCCCCTCTAAAGATAAATAAAATCTTATTAAAAAATAAAAAAGAATTCCTACAATTCACTAATTTAAAAAAGAAAAAATTTCTCATTTAAAAATAGACTAAAGACTGAAACTGACATATCACAAAGGAAGAGAAACAAAGAGCCAATGACTATGGGAAAAAGTAATTTGTCTTCAAGTGTAAATTAAAGCATATGCACAAGAACCAGAATGGCTAAAATTTCTTCAAGAGCAACACCAAATTTTGGCAACAATGTGAAGCAACCAGAAATGTCATTTTTGGCAAGAGTGTAAAATAGTACAACTATTTTGGAAAAAATATAGGTAATTTCTTATATAAGTAAATATAACCAAAACTATGACACAAAAATATTCCCCTCCCAGGTATTCCTTCAGGATACAAGAGGTAAGAATATATCCACAGAAAGACTATGTTGAATATCAGAGCAATTTTATTAATAATAACTCAAAAATGGAAACAACCCAGGCATCCATCAACAGGCAAACAAACAAAAGATCACACAATGGAATCCAAAGGAACAGATTATTAATTAATGCAACCACATGGGTGAAGAATCTCCAAAGGCAAATGAAAGAAGCCTTACACAAGAGTAAATACTATTCTATCTAAATAAAGACATAGACAAGTGAAGCTAAGCTCTGGTTTAAAAAAAATTAGAAGACTCTTTGCCTTGTGGATGGGGAATGGAGGGAAGCTTGTCTGGGAAGAAGAATAGGGGAGTTTTCTGGTGTGATACTGTCCTAAAATTTAAGAGCGTTTTGGGTTACACCTGTGTGTACATTAGTCAAAACTGTGTGGTATGCCTAAGATTTATGCATTGCACCTTTAAAAAGGCAAATAAATACTAAGCTCTAGTTAATGATATTCATGCTATCGTATCTAGGAAAAAATGTATTGTTGTCTTTAACTTATGAAACATGTCCAAGAAATAAAATGATTGGATAGATAGATATGTGATAAAACAAATATAATAAAATTAAGTATAGAGCTAGGTGGTAAGAATATGGTGTTTACTATATCATTCTTTCCACTATTCTGTATGTTTACAATTTTTCATAAAATCTTAGAAAAACATTATTATATGTTGAATAAATGCAGTTGGAGCATCTAGAAGTGATAGGAGTCATACCAAGTTTCACAGAAGGCCTTCTCTTGCTCTCTTTCACGGATTCACAGAATGGCATAAGCTGCCTCCAGCAAATGATGCTTTGGGGGATGTCGCCCAGCTCCTACAAAAAACCCTCAGCAATGAATGCTGGGCCTCAAATATCTCCACCAGAAATTCATCTTTTAACTCAAGCTTAACCATTTTATACCTAGTCTATGAAAACGCAAATCCTGGAGTTCTATTTCCAACATGAGAGACTGAAGAGCTACGTGGATCTACTTCCCAGCAAAACTGGTAAAGATTATTTAACACTCAAAGTCTCTAGAAATGGTCCTATGGGCATACAACAAGTGAATAAACATTTATTCAGGAAAATCTACTAAACTTCAGTAAGAAAAATCAAAGTCAGTGGTTCAAGCCAGGGCAATTAGGTAAGAAAAGGAAATAAAAAGTGTCAAAAGCAGAAAGGAAAAAGTAAAACTATCTATTCGCAGATGGCATGAGCTTAAATATAGGACATCCTAAGAAATCTACTTAAAAACAAAGAGAACTAATTAACAAGTTCATCAAGGTTTCAGGATACAAGGTCAATATACAAAAACCAGCCATGTGTCTATGCACTAGCAATGAACAAACCAAAAATGAACATAAGAAAACAATTCAATTTACAAAAGCATAAAATAAAATAAAATAAAGTACTTGGGAATAAATTTAACAAATGAAGTAAAAAATTGATATGCTGAAAACCAAAAAAATTTCTTGAAAGTCTAAAATAAATGGAAAACCTTCCCATTTTCATTTGGAAGACTTAACATTATTAAAATGGCAGTATCTACAAACTGTTCTATCAAACATTGGCTGACTTCTTTATAGAAATTGAAAAACTAATTCTAAAACTCAAAAGGAATTGCAAAAGACCCAGAATAGCAAAAACAATTTTGAAAAAGAAGAATAAATAAATTGAAATTCATCAAAGTAAAAAAAAGTTGTCCATGAAGGACACCATCAAGAAAGTGAAGGCAGCCCTGGCTGGTGTAGCTCAGTGGATTGAGTGTGGGCTGGGAACCAAGCGGTCCCGGTTCGATTCCCAGTCAGGGCACATGCCTGGGTTGCAGGCCAGGTCCCCATGAGGGCCATGTGAGAGGCAACCACACATTGATGTTTCTCTCCCTGTCTCCCTCCCTTCCCCTCTCTCTAAAAAATAAAAAAAAATAAAAAAAAAATAAAAAAAAAAGAAAGTGAAGGCAGCCTTGGCGCTGTGAGGTGCTTGGGTGCTGGCAAGCAGCACCCGGTCTGCAGAGCTGGCGCTGCCCACGGTGTCCGAGGCCAGTGGAGAGTGGCCGGAGCTGGTCAGGGTGGTGGGGGAAGAGGAGGTGGCTGCGAATAAATGGTGCTGACGCAAGACTCAATGCCCTAACGTCCAGGAGGGTGAGCGAGTACTGTACTTCCACAGGCCTCTTCTTTATGAAGTGAAGTGTGTAAAGTTTGCCATAAAGGAGAAACAAGTGAAATACTTTATACATGACAGTACTTGGAATAAAAATTTGGGTGAATGGGTTCCAGACAGCAGAGTATTCAAAAAGGTGGATACCAACTGCAGGAACAGCGAGAACCTCAAAGAGCCTATCAGGAGCACTCTGCAGAAGAGAAGATGAGAGGGGCTGCCCTGGGAAACAAGACATCTGGTCTGCAACAGAAAAACGTTGAAGTGGAAACAAAAAAGAACAAACAGGAAACACCTGGAAATGAAGATGGTGGCAGTACCAGTGAGACAGACATCTCAACTTCCTCACAGGAAAAGAGCCTGAGTGGATCCTACAGTTCAAAACCAGGAGGCACTCTTGAACAGATTTCAAGCTAAAGACTCCTGAAGAACTAAAACCATGGCTTGCTGATGACTGGGACTTAACCAGCAGAAACCGCTCTTTTATCGTCCTGCAAAGAAGAATGTGGATCTATTCTGGAGGATTCTGCAAATTACAAGAAATCTCTAGGAAACACATAATAAGGAATATGCTGTTAATGAAGTTGGGACAAAGGAAGCAGGGATAAAGGAATACTTCAATGCCCCGTTGGGCACTCAGCTACTCCACACATTTGAGAGACCGCAGTATGCTGAAATCCCTGCAGACCACCCTGATGCACCCAGGTGTACGGGCCGCCACATCTACTGAGATTGTAAATATGGGAGCAATGATGGCCTGTGCGCCTTTGATGAAAAGGGCTTTGCTTTATTTATTACTGCATTATCTTCATGATTTCCTAAAATTCCTGACAAAGAATTCTGCAACTTTGTTTCGTGTCAATGATTATGAAGTGGCTCTTCCTGCGTACCACTGGAAAGCTGTGTGAGGCACTTACACTTATGTTTGGATCTCTGTAACACATTTCTGTTCTTAGTCCTTCTCTTGTACAAATGATGTACTTTGAAAATGTTAGTGAATAACAGAATTGATGTTTATTTTCTGTTTGATTTTAAATAGAGAAAATAAAAGGGGTTTTAGCTCCTTTTTCTTTTTTCATTTCAGAGTTGCTATCAGTGTATTGATGGACAATGAAGAGATGCTGTAGAGTGTTCTAGACACAATGTAGAGTGTTCTGTTGCCTGGTAACAAAGCTGCTTTTGAATGCTGATTGTTCTGTTCCCTTGATAACATACATTTTTATAATATAATACGTGTTAATGCTGTATGACAGAATGCTCTGATTCCTAGTGCCAAAAGTGCAATTCAGTGTACATAACTAAACGCATTCATCTATTTGTGCTCCTTTTTTTTAAATTGGCGCTTAAAGTAAATAACCCACCTTTGCAAATCATCCATGTTGGTCCTTAGGCATTTTACCTTTGCTCAGATTGTTGAAGAGTGGTAGCTTGTTTTATGGTTTTTGTATTTTGTGTCTAATGCATGCTTTAACATGACAGACACAATGCATTATATAGCTACAGCTTCCTGGAAAAGTCAATCTTTTAGGACTTTTTTTTAGCTCTTCAATACATTTTTTCTTTAAATTAAAAAAAAAAGTGAAAGGACAACCTAATTTAAAAATGGGGAAAGGACCTTAAGATATTCTTCAAAAGAAAATATTCAAATAATCAAAAAGCATATAAAAAGACCCTCAATGTCATTAGTCATTATAGAAATGCAAATCAAAACCAAGAGACACTTCACACTATAAATCATAGTGCTGGCAAAGATGTGGAGAAATCAGAAGCCTCATACACTGTGGGTAGGAATGTGAATTGGTTCCCCTACTTTGGAAAACAATCTGGCAGTTCCTCATATGACCCAGACAGTCTACTCCTAAGTATATACCCAAGAGAAATTAAAACAACCCAAATGCCCATCAAATGACAAATGGATGAACTAAGTGTGGTATATCCATGCAATAAACTATTAGCCATAAAAAGAACAAACTACTGATTCATGCTACACCTTAAAAAACAGCATGCTAAGTGAAAGAAGCCAGTCAAAAAGATCACATGTTGCATTATCTCAGTTATATGACTTATCCAGAATAGGCAATTTTGAAGAGATGGAAAATAGATTGTCTCGTGGTTGCTTAGGCCTGGGGAGAGGCATAGGGAAGAAAAAAGAACTAGAGAGTGATAGCTATAGGGTGTGGGCTTTCTTTTCACAATGATGAAATGCTCTTAAACTGAGTGTGGTGATTACAGGTTTCTGTGAATATACTAGAAAACTATTGAATTCTATACTTTAAATGGGTGAATTGTATGGTATGTGAATTATATCTCAACAAAACTGTAAAAAAATGCAATTCCCTCTGGAAAGCTAATACATCCTTAATTTATCCAAAGTCTTTTCAATTGGGAGCTATCTGACAAGGAAATCCAATTAACTAATTTGGAACAACAGAATTCAGACCACATACTTCAATACAGGAAAATGGGGAGGTGGGTGCAGGTGAGTCTGCCGTATCCATGCAGCTCAGAGAAAGGAAACCCAGATAGGAAACTGCAGGCAGTAGAGAGAAGAGCAAAATCAGCATGATTCCAGGGAAAAATATTAAGGAAGGCAAAACTTCACTGAAGACAAATGCCACAGACTTCACTACCTGGCCTAGAAGTGGACCTGCTCAGAAGTCCTGTCCTTATCAAACAATTTTCATGTAGGCTTTAGTTACTTTCCATTTTTCAGAAAATAACTAACCTACAAATGTCCCTCTTTTAGCAAGGAAAACCTTCCCTGGAAAGGGTGGGAGAAAAGAAAATGGGGTGACAATACTCATATTCTGAAGAAGGAAATGCCAGGGTTTAATCTGCATATAATCCTATTCAGGCGCAGGCCGTGAGTCTTCTCCAGTACACGGAAATCCAGTATAGAGCAAAGTCTTTCTTTGGGAAATATACTTTCCTTTCATAATCGTGGAGCCCAAAGTATGTAGAACAGACAATTTGGTGCAATAAAACAAGAAAAAAACAAAATGCATACAGACTGGGAGATAAGAAGTAAAACTATCTTTATGTGAAGATGAAATAATCATCTAGTATGTGAAAACCCTAAAGAATTACAAAAAAGCTACTCAAACTAATATGTGAATATAGCAAAATTGCAGGATAAATGCCAATATATAAAAATCAGCTGTATATGCTAATAAGGAACAACTGAAATTTTTTAAATACCATTAACAATAGCATGAAAAAAGTGAAATAGATAATTCTGATTTCAAAAGGTGTGTAAGACACACAGACTGAAATTACAAAACAGTGTTGAGGCATATTGAAGAAGATCTAAATAAATGGAGGGACATATCACATTCATTGATCAGATGACTCAATATTGTTAAAATGACAATTCTTCCCAAATTGGTCAATAGACTCAACATAATCCTAATTACAATCCCAGCAGCCTTGTTTGTGGAAATTGGCAAGCTGATTCTAATATTTATATGAAAGACAAAGGACCTTGTATAACTAAATTTGAAAAAGAAAAATAAAGTGGAAGAACTTACACTCTATGACTCAAACACTTACTGTAACACTTACAGTAACCAAAACGGTATGGTATTGGCATAAAAATTGGCAAACAGATCCAAGAGAATAAAGAGTAAAAAAATAGACCCACCACATACAGAAGACTGATTTCAACATAAATACAAAGGCAAGGAAGGATAATCTGTTAAATAAATGGTGCTGGAATCATTGATCATGCCTATGCAAAAAATTTAACTTTGATCCATGTATGTCATGTGCAAAAATTACCTCAAAGTAGATTATAGACCTAGATGTAATATCTAAAATCTATAAAATTTCTACAGGAAGTGAGAGAAAATCTTGATAACTTTGCATCAGGCAAATTTAGACCCAACACTGAAAGCATAATCAAGAACATGACAAATTGAACTTTATCAAAATTTAAAACTTCTGTTCCTCAAAAGACATCATTAAGAAAACAAAAAGACGAGCCACACATCAGGAGAAAATGCAAACAAAACATAATGCATATACCGTATACATTAAGAACTCTTACAACTCAGTAAGATAAACAACTCAGTTATTTTTTTAATGGGCAAAAGTCTATGAGTATACTTTTCACCAAAAAAAATATACTAATGGCAAATGAGCATGTGAAAAGGTGCTCAATGCCATTAATTATTAAGAAAATGCAATTAAACCCCCGAAACATCACTTCATACCCACTAGTATGGTTTCAGTTGACAAAGACTGACTCCACCGAGAATTGCGAGGATGTGGAGAAACCGGAAGCCTGACGCAGTGCTGGTAGTACAACCATCTCGGAAATCGGAAAACGGTGCAGCAACTTCTTAAAAAGTCAAACAACATCTCTATCATGTGACCCACCCATTCCACTCCTATTACCCAATGGAAATGCAAGCATATGTTCATACAGAAAATGGTACATAAATGTTCATGACAGCTTTCTTTATAATCACCAACAACTGAAAATAAGCCAAAAACCTCAGGATGCACTATATTCATAAACAGGAATACCACCCACCCAACAATAAATATAGCAAATTATTGATACACAAAAAAATAATGGATGAGTTTCAAAATAATTACACTGAGTAGTGCTCTGGCTGGTGTGGCTCAGTGGATTGAGTGCCGGACTGCAAACTGAAAGGTTGCCAATTCAATTCCCAGTCAGGGCACATGCCTGGCTTCCCGGTTCATCCCCAGTCGGAGCATGTACAGAAGTCAGCCGATCGATGTTTGTCTTTCACATCGATGTGTGTGTCTCTCTCCCTTTCCCTCCCTTCCTCCCTCTCCCTTCCTCTCTCTAAAATCAATAAATATATCCTCGGATGAGGATTTAAAAAAAAAGCATAATAATCACAATCCTTAAATGATTGGTTATTTCCTCTTTACTATTTAACAAGAGCTTTCTAGATATTCTGATCAATTTTTAAATAATGTTTTTAAAATCCAGGTAGTAAGATCATATTTTGATAAATTACAAACTGTCATTCTCATTCATCTTCAGTTCCTTTATTCTCTTCTTACTCTCTGGAATTGGCCCTATACACAAAAGGCCCAGTTGATGAACTTCCATCAAAAAAGGAAAAGGAAAGCTTATTGCTTAATAATATTTGATAGCCACCACATACAATCAAAAGATATAAATATACTCCAAAAAAAATAAAAAGGTGCTAATATATTGTGCCACTTTAACAAAAATCAAATATGTATATATGTATAATATCTTATTTAACTTTTTTATTTTATACTTGCTTTAGTGAGGGAAGAAGAGGGGAGGGACAAAATGGAGGAAAATAAGATAAAGTAGCAGCTCAGACGGAACGTCATAGCCCTGGGCCTGAAAAATAGCAAGCGCTAAACATGTGTTGAATATACACACATGAATGAACAAGCCTGATTTCACCATCATTCCATCATCCATCTCCACTTGTCTCCTAGCATCGCAACCATATTATGGCTTTTTATTGGCTCTTGAGGGGCAAAAAACAAAGTTTGGGAATCCTCCATATATCTAAGGAATATATTATGATCAATTAAGCAATGTGGTTAGTAAATATAGGAAATACAGAATGAATTCACATAATAAAAAGGTATGAAGTCAAAGATAACAGTCTGAATGAAAATAAAATAGAGTCCTAGTGTTGTTGTGTTAGGGTCCATTCTCAGAAATACCATCATTTTAGACATCAAAGTTTCATGTGTTCCACTGGAGAATGACCAGCATGACTATAGAATGTCTAAACCATGAAATGTTGAAATTATACGTTTATGTATATAAAACAACCAATTAGTCAAACAGGTAAGTACAGCTTGGTAAATATATTTTGTGCATATATTTAGGCAAATTACTGTAATGAGGAAGTAAAAATTATATATTCCACAACATAAACTGGTGTTTTTGAAATGCTTAAAAAGATTTAAGTCATTTCCTCTCTTAAAGCAATGTCACCTTTCCTTTGTAAGTGTACAACTACTACATTCTTAGCAAGTCCCTTTTCCATAGC
>PVJI01016574.1:0-37933 GCA_004026765.1 Micronycteris hirsuta | reverse complement strand
AAAAAAAAAAAAAAAAAAAATAGAAACAGTTCAAACAAACAACTTAACCCTATGCCTACAAGAACTCGAGGAACAACAACAAAGACAACCCAGAGCAAGTAGAAAGAAGGAAATAACCAAGAACAGAGCAGAATTAAATGACATAGAGACTAAATGCACAATTCTAAGTATCTATAAATCCAGGATCTGGTTCTTTGAAAAGATAAACAAAATCAACAAGCATTTTAGCAGGCTCTTCGAGAAATAAAGAGAGATGACCCAAATAAACTCAATCAGAAATGAAGGAGGAGATATTACAACTAAAGCCACAGAAATACAAAAGATTGTAAGACACTACTATGAAGAACTGTATGCCAAGAAATATGAAAACCTAGGAGAAATGGACAAATTTTTAGAAAAATATTATCTTCCAAAACTCAATAAATAGGAAGCAGAAAGCCTGAACTGACCAATAGCTGTGGATGAAATTGAAGCAGTAGTCAAAAAAACTCCCAACACACAAAAGCCCTGGACCAGATGGTTGCACAGGAGAAATCTACAGAGCATTTAAGAACTAACTTCTCACCTTCACAGATATTCCAAAAAATCCAAAATAATGGAAGACTCCCAAACTCTTTTTATGAAGCCAGCATCATCCTAATCCCAAAACCAAAAAACACATAATAAAAAAAGAAAACTTCAGGCCAATATCACTGATGAACATAACGCTAAGCTCCTCAACAAAATATTAGCAAACCGCATCCAGCGATACATTAAAAAGATTATACACCATGACCAAGTGGGATTCATCCCAGGGATGCAAGGATGGTACAATATTCGCAGAACAATGACGTAATCCATCACATAAACAAAAGCAAGACAAAAATCACATGATCATAGCAATAGATGCAGAAAAAGCATTTGATAAGATACAGCATCCATTTATGATAAAAAACACTTAGCAAAGTGGGAATAGATGGAGCATTCCTCAACACAGTAAAGGCCATATATGAGAAACCTACAGCCAACATTATACTCAATGGACAAAAACTAAAATCTTTCCCACTAAGTTCAGGAGGAAGACAAGGTTGTCCACTACCATCACTTCTATTCATCATAGTATTGGAAGTTTTAGCCACAGCAATCAGACAAGAAAAGGAAATAAGAGGCATCCAAAATGAAAGGAGGAAGCAAAAGTGTCATTGTTTGCAGATGACATGATAGTGTACTTAGCAAATCCTATAGACTTTGCCAAGAAACTACTCGACCTAATCATTGAATTTGGCAAAGCAGCGGGATACAGAGTCAACATCCAGAAATTAAAGGCATTTTTGTATACCAACAGTGAAACCGCAGAAACAGAAATCAGGAAAAAAATCCCATTTAATATAGCAACAAAAAAAAAAATACCTTGGAATAAACATCACCAAGGAGGTAGAAGACCTGTACTCAGAAAACTACACAACACTGAAGAAAGAAATCATGGAAGACACAAACAAATGGAAACGTATACCATGCTCATGGATTGGAAGAATCAACATCATCAAAATGTTCATACTGCCCAAAGCAATTTATAGAACCAATGCAATCTCTATCAAAGTACCAACGGCATATTTCACAGATATAGAACAAACACTTCAAAAATTTATATGGAAGCATGAACGACCCCGAATATCAGCTGCAATTTTGAGAAAGTAGAGCAAAGCAGGAGGGATCACAATACCTGATATCAAATTGTATTACAAGGCCACTGTAATAAAAACAGCTTGTTACAGGCATAAAAACAGACAGATAAACCAATGGAACAGAATAGAGAGCCCAGAAATAAACCCAAATCTCTATGGGCAATTAATCTTCGACAAAGGGGGCAGAAGCATAAAATGGAATAATAATAGCCTCTTCAACAAATGGTGTTGGGAAATCTGGACGGCTACTTGCAAAAAAAAAAGAAACTGGAGCACCGACTTACACTATACACAAAAATAAATTCAAGGTGGATAAAAGACTTAAATATAAGTTGAAATACCATAAAAGTCCTAGAGGAAAACATCGGTAGGAAAATCTCAGACATTCCATGCAGCAACATCTTCAATGATATGTCCCCTAGAGCAAGGGACATAAAGGAAAGAATAAACAAATGGGACCTCATCAAAATAAAGAGCTTCTGTGGGGCTAAAGAAAACAGTATTAAAATTAAAAGAGAACCAACCATATGGGAGAACATCTTTGCAAATTATAGCTCGGACAAAGTTTTGGTCTCCAAAATATATAAAGAACTCATACAACTCCACTCCAGGAAGACAAAAAAAAAAAAAAAAAAAAAGAAAAATTAAAATATGGACAAAATGCCCTGGCTGGTGTAGCTCAGTGGATTGAGTGCTGGCTGGGAACCAAGCAGTCCTGGTTCGATTCCCAGTCAGGGCACATGCCTGGGTTGCGGGCCAGGTCCCCAGTGAGGGCCATGTGAGAGGCAACCATACATTGCTGTTTCTCTCCCTCTCTTTCTCCCTCCCTTCCCCTCTCTCTAAAAATAAATAAAAATAAAATCTTTAAAAAAAATGGACAAAAGACATGAACAGACACTTCTCAAAAGAGGACATACAGAGGGCCCAGAGACATATGAAAAGATGCTCAACATCATCAGCCATCAGAGAGATGCAAATTAAAACTACAATGAGATATCACCTCACACCAGTCAGAATGACCATCATCAACAAAGCAACAGATAACTGTTGGAGGGGATGTGGAGAAAAGAGAACCCTAGTGCACTGTTGGTGGGAATGCAGACTGGTACAACCACTGTGGAAAACAGTATGGAACTTCCTCAGAAAAATTAAAATGGAACTGCCTTTCGACCCAGCAATTCCACTACTGGGATTATACCCTAAGAATCCTGAAAAAACAATTCAAAAGAACCTATGCATTCCAATGTCATAGCAGAACGATTCACAATAGCCAAGTGCTGGAAACAACCTAAGTGTCTGTCTACAAATGAGTGGATCAAGAAACCATGGTACATTTACACAATGGAATTCTATGCAGCAGAAAGGAAGAAGGAGCTTATACCCTTTGAAACAGCATGGATGGAACTGGAGAGCATTATGCTAAGTGAAGTAAGCCAGGCAGTGAGGGACAAATACCATATGATCTCACCTTTACCCAGATCATAATCAACAAAAGCAAAAAGCAAGCAAAACTTAACCAGGGACATTGAAATTAAGATCAATCTAACAATAGCCGGGGTGGGGGGAGGGTACAATGGGAAGAAGGGTTGTCAGGAACCACTATAGAGGACACATAGACAGAACCAAGGGGGAGGTGGGAGGCAGGGAAGGGAGCTTGGATTGGAAGGGGAGGGGGTAGGGCAGGGGAGAGAATGCAGACAACTGTAATTGAACAATAAAGTAATAAAAGAGAATACTATGAAGAGTGTCTGTACAGTCCTTTTCATTGCAATATTTCATAACAATACTTTATTTTGAATTAATTTGTCAGTTCATGAAAGCCTATTTTATGAAAGTTTTAAAATCACTATATAACTAACATGCATATGAAAATTCATAGCTGGTAAGGTAATTTTATCTAAATACTAATACATTGTCTCCTGTAGCACATAGATAGATCATGTATAACTAGGCAATTGATTTTTTCATTGTTGTTCCATTACAACTGTACCAATTCTCCCCTGCTCCTCTCCCCCTCCTCACAGTAAATCTACACTCTGTTGTCCATGTTCATGGCTCATTTATACTTGTTCTTTAACTAGGCCCTTCCCCTTCTTTTCTCCTTATCCACCTCCCATCTTCCCTCTGGTCCCTGTTATTCTGTTAATTGTTTACAAGACTCTGGTTCTATTTTGCTCATTTTGTTTATTAGGTTCCATTTATAGGTGAGATCATTGGGATTTATCCTTCATCACCTAGCTTATTTCACTTAGCATAATGCTCTCCAGTTCCATCCATAGTGTAGCAAAGTGTAAGAATTCCTTCTTTCTTTCTGCTGCATAGTATTCCTTTGTGTAAATGTATCACAGGTTTTTGATCCACTCATTTCCTGGTGGGCAATTAGGCTGTTTCCACCACTTGACTATTGTAAATAATGCTGCTATGAATACCCAGATGCATAAGTCCTTTTGAATTGGTGTTGCTGGATTCTCAGAGTGTAATGCCAGTAGTGGAATCACTGGATCAAAAGGTAGTTCCATTTTTCATGTTTTGAGGAAATTCTATTTATACTGTTTTCCACAGTGGCTGCACCATTCTTCATTCCTGCCAAAAGTGTACTAGGGTTCCCTTTTCTCCACATCCTTGCCAGTACTTGTTATTTGTTGATTTTTTAATGTTGGCCATTCTGACAGATGTGAAGTGGTATCTCACTGTGGTTCTAATTTGCATCTCTCTGATGGCTAGTGATGTTGAGCATACTTTCATATGCCTATGGGTCTTCTGTATGTCAGCCAGTTGATTTTTATCTAAGTGGGAAAATCTCTCTTCTCTTGTTTGTGTTTACACTATTAATTTGCTTTGTACATACTTTATTCAAACATAGTTCAAAGTTAAATGTAAATGTAGCTTTGCTGAATTTTTCTGAAAGACAGAACACCTCCCACCGACCCACGAAATGTTCTATAGGCAGTAAAACATTATTTTTTCTATGTTTATAAAATATGCTCTCTTTCTAAGTGTATTAAACAGTCTTTCACACTCTTTCCCCTACACTGTGGAGAAAATATTTGTTCTCCTGAATGGTGCCTAAATTAGAGTTCTTCCAGGATGCTTGCTAACTCATTCTCTCTTCTCTCAACACACGCTGCATCTTGCATACTATATATCCACAAAGCTTATACATTTTAAATATGTTTCAGCATTAATTTAAGAAAAATGAAAGCACACTCATCACTATGACTCTTTAATTGAAACTTTATGGTATTTGTATAAGTTCTACTTACAAAATGTCTACACTGTATTACCCCATATTTGAGATGATGCCCTGTATTTATTTTTTATTTTTAATTACTTTATTGCTGTTCAATTACAGTTGTCTGCATCCTCTCTCCTCCATCCCCCCACCCCATCCAAACCCACCTCCCTCCTCTTCTTCCACCCTCCCCCTTGGTTCTGTCCATGTGTACTCTAAGTGGTTCCTGAAAACCCTACTCCTCATTGTCCCCCTCCCCCCTCTGGCTATTGTAATCTAACAAATTAAGAACAATCTAGTTCTTAATTTGAATGTCTCTGGTTATGTTTTGCTTGCTTTTTGCTTTTGTTGATTATGTTCCAGTTAAAGATGAGATCATATGGTATTTTTCCCTCACCACCTGGCTTATTTCACTTAGCATTATGCTCTCCAGTTCCATTCATGCTGTCACAAAGGGTATAAGCTCCTTCTTTCTCTCTGCTGCATAGAATTTCATTGTGTAAATGTACCATAGTTTCTTGAGCCACTCATTTGCTGATGGGTACTTAGGTTGCTTCCAGCACTTGGCTATTGTAAATTGTGCTGCTATGAACATTGGAGTGCATAGGTTCTTTCGGATTGGTGTTTCAGGGCTCTTAGGATATAATCCCAGCAGTGGAATTGCTGGGTCAAAAAGCAGTTCCATTTTTATTTTTCTGAGGAAGTTCCATACCGTTTTCCACAGTGGCTGTACCAGTCTGCATTTTCACCAACAGTGCAGTAGGGTTCCCTTTTCTCCACATCCCCTCCAACAGTTATCTGTTACTTTGTTGATTATGGCCATTCTGACTGGTGTGAGGTGGTATCTCACTGAGGTTTTAATTTGCATCTCTCTAATGGCTAGTGATGCTGAGCATCTTTTCATATGGCTCTGGGCCCTCTGTATGTCCTCCTTGAAGAACTGTCTGTTCAAGTCTTTTGTCCATTTTTTAATTGGGTTTTTTGTCTTCCTGGAGTGGAGTCGTATGAGTTCTTTATATATTTTAGAGATCAAACCCTTGTCTGAGGTGTCATTGCCAAGTATGTTTTCCCATACTGTTGGTTCTCTTTTTATTTTAATACTGTTTCCTTTAGCTATGCAGAAGCTTTTTATTTTGATGAGGTCTCATTGTTTTATTCTTTCCTTTATGTCCCTTGCTCTGGGGAATATATCAGTGAAGATGTTGCTACATGGAATGTCTGAGATTTTCCTACCAATGTTTCCTCTAGGACTTTCATGGTGTCACAACTTATATTTAAGTCTTTTATCCACCTTGAATTTATTTATTTATTTATTTAATTTTTTAAAAGATTTTATTTATTTATTTTCAGAGAGAGGAGAAGGGAGGGAGAAAGAACAATGTATGGTTGCCTCCCACATGGCCCCCACCGGGGACCTGGCCCGCAACCCAGGCATGTGCCCTGACTGGGAATCGAACCGGGACCCTCTGGTTCTCAGCCCGTGCTCAATCCACTAAGCTACGCCAGCCAGGCCACCTTGAATTTATTTTTGTGTATGGTGTAAGTTGGTGCTCGAGTTTCATTGTTTTGCATGTAGCTGTCCAGATTTCCCAAGACCATTTGTTGAAGAGGCTATTTTACTCCATTTTATACTGCTGCTCTCTTTATTGAAGATTAATTGGCCATAGAGACTTGGGTTTACTTTGGGGCTCTCTATTCTGTTCCATTGGTCTATTTGTCTATTTTTATGCCAGTACCAGGCTCTTTTGATTACAGTGGCCTTGTAATACAGTTTGATATCAGGTATTGTGATCTCACCTACTTTGCTCTTCTTTCTCAAAATTGCAGCAGGAATTCGGGGTCATTTATGGTTTCATATAAATTTTTGAAGTTTTTGTTCTATATCTGTGAAATATGCCATTGGTACTTTGATAGGGATTGTATTTAATCTATAATTTGCTTTGGGTAGCATGGACATTTGGTGATGTTGATTCTTCTGATCCATCAGCACAGTATATGTTTCCATTTGTTTGTGTCTTCCATGATTTCTTTCTTCAGTGTTGTGTAGTTTTCTGAGTACAGGTCTTTTACCTCCTTGGTGACGTTTATTCCTAGGTGTTTTATTTTATTTTTGTTGTTCTATATCAAATGGGATTTTTTTCCTGATTTCTGCTTCTGATTTTTGTCATGGGTATACAAAAATAACTTTGATATTGACTTCTGGATAAATAACTTCTGGATATTGACTTTGTATCCTGCTGTTTTGCCAAATTCATTTATTAGATCGAGTAGCTTTTTGGCAGAGTCTGTAGGATTTTCAATGTACACTATCATGTCACCTGCAAACAATAACAGTTTTGTTTCCTCCTTTCCAGTTTGGATGCCTTTTATTTCCTCTTCCTGTCTGATTGTTGTAGCTAAAACTTCCAATACTATATTGAATAGAAGTGGTGATAGTGGACACCTTGCCTTGTTCCTGCTCTTAGTGGAAAGGTTTTAGCTTTTGCACATTGAGTGTCATGTTGATTGTAGGGATGATGTCCTGTATTTAATCAATGCTCTCTAATTATAATGTTCATCCTAGCCTTCCCCTGAGAAAGTTAATTGGATCACAGATTCCAATTCAACACAAGCAATTTGAATTGTTAAAATGCCATTAACAAACTACTTTGACAAGTGTTTTTCCTCCCTTTTTAAAGTATGAATTTCAAGGAAACTCAGACTTTTAAATATTTTAATTGAATTTTTATCTACTTAAATTTCATTTAGCACCCTGGCTGGTGTAGCTCAGTGGATTGAGCCTGGGCTGCGAACCAAAGGGTCACCAGTTCAATTCCCAGTCAGAGCACCTGCCTGGGTTGCAGGCCAGGTCCCCGGGGGCCACGTGAGATGCAACCACACATAGATGTTTCTCCCCATCTCTTTCTCTCTCCATTCCCTTCTGTCTAAAAATAAATAAATAAAATATTAAAAAAAATTTCATTTAGTCAACATGCATTTATTAAATATTCATTATATTCTAAATTCTGGTCTTAGGGCTGGGAGAAAATACAAAAATTAATAGCTCAGAGATATAGCGATTATGCTGCCCCTAATCTGTAATGATATATTTGCAATCTATTTTGATAAGGGATGTATTATTCTTTTAAAACAGATTTTACATATTTTTACTTTTTAAAGATTTCTTTTATTTATTTTTAGAGACAGGAGGAGGGAGGGAGAAAAAAAGGAGAGAAACTTCAGTGTGTGGTTGCCTCTCACAACCCCCCTTCTAGGGACTTGGTCCACAATCCAGGCATATGCTATGACTGGGAATCAAACCAGCAACCCGTTGGTGTGCAGTCTAGTGCTCAATCCACTGAGCAACATCAGCCAGGAAAGATTTCTTATTTTTAGAGAGAGGGGAAGGGAGGGAGAAAGAGAGGGAGAGAAATATTGATGCGTGAGTGATACACTGATTGGTTGCCTCCCACCTGTCCCCAACTGAGGACCTGGCCTGTGACCCAGGCATGTGCTTGGACTGGGAATCAAACTGGCAACCCTTTGGTTCACAGGCTGGCACTCAATCCACTAAGCCACACCAGTCAAGGCAGGGCTATAATATACTTAAAGTTGTATGAAAACTGAGGAGAGAGAACATTTAACTCCCTACCTTGGAAGGTTTCAAAAATGAAGTTACATTTGAACTAGGTCCTCAGCTGGAAGTGGAATTCTATTGTAATAAAGGATAATTTGAGTGGTAGGGAGAATATGGTTAGAATGTAGTACAAAAGCACAGTCTGTGGCCATACTACCCTGAATGCACCTGATCTCGTCTAATCTCAGAAGCTAAGCAAAGTCGGGACTGGTTAGTACCTGGATGGGAGAATATAGTGTGAAAGTGTAATGTTAGGATAGAGAGGTCAGGTATTAATGGGCATTGTATTAGTTAAGGTGGTTTTGGCTGCAAGAGACAAACATCATTTATTATCTCAATAAATAAAAGGTCTAAAACAGGGTGTTCCAGGGTTGATTTAATGACTCAGTGGTGTAATCAAAAACCCAGAATCTTGTTATATGTGCTACTGCTGTCTTGAATACATGGATATCTCTGTTCATGGTTTTGAGACAGAAACTCCACCTTCAAGCACCAGATGCTTGTGTGATAGCTAGGCATCAGAAATGAAGTGGGCAGGGACAAAAAGAAGAGCTTCCTTTTTCTGTGTGCCTCATGTTTTATCCAAGGGATACGTTTTGTTATATAGTTGGGAAAACTGACTTGTGAGCTGAAAGTTTGAGTTTTCATCATTTGATTAGATCTTCACACAATATATGGTGTTCACTTTCAGCCTTTTCAAGGCTTTTATAGAAATGCTATGGAAATTGATGAATATGAACACCTTCAGCCTCTTATTTAAACACAAAATATTCTTGTACTTATTCTCCTATCTAATAGCAAAAATAAATAGCATATGTAAAAATAAATTAAAAATTGAATAGGTAAATATTTAAAAATTGAATTAAAAATTTAAAAGAAATATAATAATTTGCAAAGATGAATGTTCTAACACCTTTTAGTCTTTCAAGTATTTAGAATGATTTGGACAATAGTAATGCTGGTGAGGAGAAAGATGGATGTTGAATAGCAGTCTCCTGATTTTAAGAGGTGAACTAAATAAATATTTGCCTTTTTAAAAATTTCCACAAAAAATTAGGAAATCTAAATAGATTAAGTGATGGAATTAGGCACTACTAAATCTGATTGTTTAAATAATGTTTTTCGGACTGAAGATGGTAGCCAAGTAGGTGGAAGCTGAGTCTGCTTGCTCCTGTCCCCAACCCAGATTCAACTGAACTTCTGACAGTCAACCTTAACAATTGATGGAATCTTAGCTGATATGAAGTTTTGAAGCAAAAGAGTACAGAAAATGTTTCATACCATACAGCAATGGGGTTTTATAAATGGAAGGGGAAATACCCTGTGTTTGGCTCCTGTCACAGCTGAGAGACTAGACAGAAATACCTAATCATCATAGAAATGCAAATTAAAACCTCAATGAGATATCATCTTGTTCCTATCAGAATGGCTACTATCAATAAGTCAATAAACAAGTGTTGGTGAGTTTGCAGAAAAAGGAGAACCCTAGTGCACTGTTGGTGAGAATGCAACAACTAGTGCAGCCACTGTGGAAAACAATATGGAGTATCCTTTAAAAATTAAAAATGGAACTTCCTTTTGACACAGTGATTCCACTTCTGAGAGTATACCCCAAGAATCTCAAAATACCAGTACAAAAAAATATATGCATCCCTATGTTTATAGCAGCACTATTTACAATAGTCAAACAGCCTATTTTAGGAAATAGCCTAAGTGACCATTAGTAGATGAGTGGATAAAAAAGCTGGGGTACATTTACACAATGGAACACTATGCAACAGTAAAAAAGAAACTTTTACATTCTACAACAGCATGGTTGGACCTGGAGAATAGTATGCTAAGTGAACTAAGCCAATCAGTGAAAGAAAAATACCATGGGATCTCATGTATATATGGAATCTAATGAACACAATAAACCAATGAATGAAATAGTAACAGAAGTTAGATACGTAAAACAGACTGACAGCTGCCAGAAAGGAGGGGTGGGATGGGATAAAAGATGGTGAAGGGATTAACCAAAGATCATTTATGCACAACCATCAGACACTGACAATGATATGGGGATTGGCTTGGGGATAAGAGGAGGCTGAGTGGAGGTGAGGGAAGTGAATAAAATTTAAAATTAATTAATTAATTAATTATACTTTAATAAAGTTTTATCTCCCCATTTCTAGCTCCACCTTTTTTGAAATTAATTTTATTTTATTTTTGGTGGGGATGGTGGTGACTTTATTTTCAAGAAAATTTTTAAATGTGATTGTTGGCAACTTGAGTTTATGTCAGCCTTACAGCAGCTACTGCAAGGTGGAGCAATATAGCATTTTCTGGTTAAAATTCAGTTGTTTGGGTAGTTTGTAGAAGAGGCAGGAAATAGGATGACTATAGTGGAAGATGGTGATCAAAAGGTAGACTTAAAGTCACATCATGAATAATCTTCAGTGCAAATTATAGATTACATTAATTTATTTAATAGGTGAAAAAGAGAAATGCAAATATTTAGACACGAGGGAATGAAATAACTCAGTCTATTATTTTAAAGCTAATTTATGTCAATGATATGTATATCAATGCTATCAATCTTTTCCTCATTTGAAAGCCAAAATATTACTTTTTCTATGGTTTATTTGACAGCTACCTTATATATCTTTCAATTTTTAATTTACCAATATTAAACAATGTATTACTTAAACAGGAGTGCATTTATTTACTTATTATTTATCTAAACAGAATGCAACTTCTCAAAAGTAATGGCCATATTTTATGTTCCCATATATCTAACTTTTTGTCCAGCATAGTGACATATTATGGCCTCGTATTCAAATAAATTTATAGATTAAATTTAAATTGACTATGGAATTAATATATTTTAAACAAATATTTTTATTACTGTATGAATTAATGCTGATTTTGTGATAGTTTGGCAGCTTCTTATACAAGTAAATATAGCCTTATCATGTGACCTAGCAATGTGTTCCTAGGTATTTACCCAAATCAGTTGAAAAACACATGTTTCACACACAAAAAAACCCTACACAAGAATGTTCATAGCAGCTTATTCATAGTTGCCAAACTTGGAAGCAACTAAGATTTCCTAGAATAGGTAATGTATATATAAACTATCACGCATCCATACATTGGAATATTCAGTACTAAAAAGTAAATTAGTCATTGTGCTACAAAAAGATATGGAGGAAACTTACATGCATATTGCTAAATGAAAGAAACCAATCTGAAAAACTACATTCTGTTTGATTCCAAATATATGACATTCTGTAAAAGACAAAATTATGGAGATAGTACAAAGATTAGGATTGTCCAAAGTTTAGGGCTAAGCAAGGGGTAGGGAGAGTCTAGGTGGGTCACAGGTGATTGTTAGGGCACAAAGCTATTGTGTGTGATACTCTAACCATGGATATATGACATTGTACATTTGTCAGAATCTATAAACTTAAACACCATGGAGTGTACCCCAATATAAACTCCATACTTAAAAATGATGTGTAAACATCAATTCATCAGTTGTAACAAATATACCACATCAATACAAAATTTTAATTGAGTGGCAGTGAGTTGGAGAGGATGTAATATAGGGAAACCCTTTGTGTTTTGTTTTGTATTTTTCTAAGACTACTCTAAGAAATAAAGTCTATTATTTTTTTTAAATTACAAATGTTACTAGCAACAATGTTGCTGTTATAGAAACTCATCTAAAATGATTAATGAGAAGCAGTCCATCAAGTGTGTCAGTCCACTTAACTTTGGATTGCTGGTACAAACACCCAATTAACTTCATGTCTAACATTCATCAGATGTGGAGTTCCTATTGAAGATGTTCTGTACTCATGATGTCTTCACTTTCTATTTCATTATTTTTAATGATGAGGTTTTCTGATGTATTGATAATAAGCTCAATATTTTAAATTCCACAGTTATACATTTCTTGGAACTTACTTTCATTTGAGTTCATTAGATATCTATTCTTTTCTTCCCATGTGGTTATTAATTTTTACCTTCAAGAACTTCACTCAGACTTTAAATGATTACTTTAGGGATTATTTTCACTCTTTCTTCCTCTTTTATGTTCCTCTCTTTATTGGTATATGTATGCATAGAATGCTCATTTTAAAAAAATTAATATCTTTATATATTTTGGAGATCAAATCCTTGTCTGAGGTATCATTGGCAAATATGCTTTCCCATATAGTTGGTTCTCTTTTAATTTTAATGCTGTTTTCTTTAGCCATTCAGAGGCTTTTTAATTTAATGAGATCCCATTTGTTTATTCTTTCCTTTATGTACCTTGCTTTAGGGGGCATATCAGTGAAGATGTTGCTGTGTGGAATATCTGAGACTTTCCTACCGATGTTTTCTTCTAGACTTTTATGGTGTCACAACTTATATTTAAGTTTTTTATCCACCTTGAATTTATTTTTGTGTATGGTGTAAGTTTGTGATCCAGTTTCCTTGTTTTACATGTAGCTGTCCAGATCTCCCAACACCATTTGTTGAAGAGGCTATTTTTACTCCATTTTATGCTTCTTCCCCCTCTGTAAAATATTAATTTTTTAAATTATTTTATTGTTGTTCACTTACAGTTGTCTGCATTTACCCCCACCCCCAACCCCAGGCAAACCCACCTCCCTCCCTTGCTTCCACCATCCCCCTTGGTTTTGTCCATGTGTCCTTTATAGAAGTTCCTGAATACTCTTGTCCCCATTATCCCCTTCCCGCTCCTCTCTGGTTACTGCCAGATTGTTCTAAATTTCAATGTCTCTGGTTATAATTTGTTTCTCTGGTTGTATTTTGCTTGCTTACCTCACAAGCATCTTGGCTGTGGCTGATCTGAGTTCCCCGGTAGCTGATCTGGCCTTAGTGCCTTCTCTCATGACTCCTTATATTAAACCCCTTAACATTTCATATAGTAAAGGCTGTGTGATGATGTACTCCTTGAACTTGACCTTATATGAGAAGCACTTTATTTGCCCTTCCATTCTAAATGACAGTTTTGCTGGATAGATTATTCTTGGTTGTAGGTCCTTGCTTTTCATGATTTGAAATATTTCTCTCCAGCCCCTTCTTGCTTGGAAGTTCTCCTTAGAGAAATCTGCTGACAGTCTTATGGGAATTCCTTTGTAGGTAACTGTCTCCTTTTCTCTTGCTGCTTGCAAGATTCTTTCCTTATTCTTGACCTTGGATAATGTTATTATGATGTGCCTTGGTGTGTTCCTCTTTGGGTCCTGCTTCTTTGGGGTTCTCTGAGCTTCTTGGATTTCCAGGAAGCCTATTTCCTTTGCTAGATTTGGGAAGTTCTCGTTCATTATCTGTTCAAAAATACGTTCAATTTCTTGGTCTTTCTCTTGTTCTTCTGGCAGTCCTATAATCCAGATGTTAGGTCATTTACAGATGTCTCTGAGGTTCCTGAGTCCCTCCTCATTTTTTTTGAATTCTTGTTTCTTCCTTCTGGTCCACCCCATTGGTTTGAGTCTCAGCTTCCTTTTTTTCCCTATTGGTTCCCTGTAAATCTTCCTCCATTATCTTTATCGGTATTCTTCATTTGTTCAACTATTTCTTTCAGTTTTGTGAGCATCCTGATTACCAGTGTTTTAAACTGGGCATCTGTTAATTTGGCTATCTCTTCGTCTGTTAGTTGTAGATTGTTCTGATCTTTCGTTTTGGCCATTTTCATTCTTTTTTATTTCGGCGCACCTGTCGGAGTCTTAGGTGTTTGTCAGTGCCTGGCAACCTGGGTCGCTTTTTTGTGAGGTTTCCTCTGGGGGTGGGGCCTGGGAGGGAGCTATAGCATCTGCCATTCACCGCCACTCCCTATCACCCTCTGCTCCCCAGTTCCTCACTGCCATTTCCACCAGTCTCGGCCCTGCTGGTTCCCACTGGCCTCTCCAGTTATGCCGCCAACCTGCGAAGTTCACCCATTGCTCGGGGTAGTGTTTTGTTTAGGCGCTCCCGGGGTGTGTTCCTCTGGGCAAACTGCCTCTCACTCCGCTCCTCTGCTCGGTTCTGCCCCTCTTACCAGCCTGGATGTACGTCCTCCCCAACTTCCTGGGTGTCGGACTTCCCTTCATTTCGATTCTGTCCATTCTGGTTGTTTATTTTTCGCTATTGAGTTCGTTGTTTAAAATCTCTGGTTGTGAGTGGTGGTGCAGTGTGTCCACCTACACCGCCATCTTGGTGGAAGTCCTTCAAACTCTGTCAAATATTAATTGATCATAGAGATTTGGGTTTATTTCTGGACCCTTTGTTGTGTTTCATTGGTCTATGTGTCTGTTTTTATGCCAGTACCAGGCTGCTTTGATTATAGTGGTCTTGTAATGCAGTTTGATATCAGATATTATGATCCCTCCTACTTTGCTCTTCTTTCTCCAAATTGCTGCAGCTATTTGGGGTCATTTATGGTTCCATATAAATTTCTGAAATGTTTGTTCTATATCTGTGAAATATGTCATAGGTATTTTAATAAGTATTGCATTGAATCTGTAAATCACTTTGGGTAGTATGGCCATTTTGATCATTCTTCCAATCCATTAGCATGGTATATGTTTCCACTCGTTTGTATATATAAAGAACTCACATGACTGCACTCCAGGAAGACAGTTAAAAATGGGCAAAAGAGTTGAACAGACACTTCTCCAAGGAGGACATACAGAGGACCCAGAGACATATGAAAAGATGCTCAGCATCATCAGCCATCAGAGAGATGCAAATTAAAACCACAATGAGATACCACCTCACACCAGTCAGAAAGGTCATTGTAAACAAATCAACAAGCAAGTGTTGGAGAAGATGCGTAGAAAAGGGAACACTAGTGCACTGTTGGTGGGAATGCAGACTTGTGTAGCCACTGTGAAAAACAGTATGGAATTCCCTCAGAAATCTAAAAACAGAACTGCCTTTCGATCTATCAATTCCACTGCTGGGATTGTACCCTAAGAGCCCTGAAATACCAATCCAAAAGAACCTATTCACCCCAATGTTCATAGCAGCACAATTTACAATAGCCAAGTGCTGGAAGCAACCTAAGTGCCCATCAGCAAATGAGTGGCTCAAGAAACTATGGTACATTTACACAATGGAATTCTATGCAGCAGAGAGAAAGAAGGAGCTTATACCCCTTGCAACAGCATGGATGAAGCTGGAAAGCATTATGCTAAGTGAAATAAGCCAGACGGTGAGGGACAAATACCTTAGAGTTAAAGGAAACATGGACAAAACCAAGGGGAAGAGTGGAAGCAAAGGAGGGAGGTGGGTTTGAATGGGGTGGTGGGGAGGGGAGGAAATGCAGACAACTGTAAGTGAAGAACAATAAAGTAATTAAAGGGAAAAATGGGAGAACTGTAATAGCATAATCAATATACTAGATTTTAAAATAAATTTTACCATTAAAAAGAAAGAATTCTCGACATCATGAAAAATGACAGATTCCCCCCAAAAGATAACCAATCAGAGATAAAGAATGCAATGTCTGAACTAAATATAGAAAAGAGGGAATAAACAAAAGGTTAGATGAAGTAGAGGATCAAATTAGTGATTTGGAAGACAAGATTAAAAAAAACAAACAAACAAACAAATAAAAACACCAACTAGAGCAGCATAAAGGACAAAGAATTGTTAAAAAATTAAGAGAGTTTAAGGAAGCTTAGGCACAACATGAAGTACAATAAGATTTGCATCATAAGGATCCCAGAAGAAGAGAATAAGCAAGGGATCAAGAACCTATTTGAAGAAATAGTGACCAAAAACTTCACTGACCTGGTGAAGGAAAAAGAGACATAAGTCTAGGATGTGCAAAGTCACAAACAAAATAGACCCACAACCAAAGAGGCCCATGCCAAAATTTTAATTAAAATTTCAAAGCTTAAAAACAAGGAGAGAATCTTAAAAGCTATAAGAGAAAATCAGTTAGTTATCTACAAGAGAGCTCCCATTAGACTGTCATCTGATTTCTCCACAGAAAAAAATCAGGCCAGAAGGGCTTAGCATTAAATATTTCAGGTGATGAAAAACAAAGACCTACAACCAAGCCTACTTTACCCAGCAAGGTTATCATTTAAAATTGAAGGAAAAATATACAGCTTTCCAGTAAAAAAAGAACAAACAAATAAAAAAACAACTAAAGGATCTGTTAACACCAAACCAATGTTGCAATAAATGTTAAAGGGCTTGTTTAAAGAAGAAGAAGAAAAAGAAAAAAATAAAACAGAGAAAAATACTTTGGAAATAAAATGGCAAGAAATATGTATCTATCAATAATCTCTTTAAATATAAATGGCTTAAATGCTCCAATCTAAAGACAAAAGGTCACTGAATAGATGAGAAAACAAGATTCATACTTTTGCTGTCTCCAAGAGACACACCTCTGAATGAAAGATGCACATAAGCTAAAAATAAAGGACTGAAAAAGAAATTCCATGCAAAGAGAAAGGAAAAGCAGCTGGAGTAACAATATTTATGTCCTACAAAATAGATTTTAAAACAAGACTATAGTAAGAGGCAAGAAAGGACACTACATAATGATAAAGGGAACAATAAAACAAAAAGTCATAACCCTAGTAAACATTTATGCACCCAACATCAGAGCACCTAAATATTTATAGCAAATCTTGATGGACAGAAAGGGGGAGATTGACAGATAAACAGTCATAGTAGGGGATTTTAACACTCCATTGACTTCAATGGATAGGTCTTCCAGACAGAAAATCAGTAAGGAGACAGCAGCTTTAAAAGTCACACTACATGAAATATATTTATTGATATCTTCAGAGCATTTCACCTCAAAGCAACAGAATATACATTCTTTTCAACTGCACATAGAACATTTTCTAGTACAAATCACATGACAGAACACAAAACGATTCTCAATAATTTTAAGAATTTTAAAATCACGTCAAGTATCTTCTTTGTCTATAGTGCTATGAAGCTAGAAATCAATCACAAGAACAGAACTGAAAAACACACAAAAATGTGGAAGCAAATTAATATGTTATTAAACAATGAATGGGCCAATAATAAAATTTAAAAAAAATCAAAAGATACTTTGAAACAAATGAAAATAAAAATATAAAATCCCAACAACTCTGGGACACAGGAAAAGCAGTCCTAAGAGAGAGATTGAGAGCATTACAGTCCTATCTCAAGAAAAGAAAAAGCTCAAATAAACAATGTAACTTCGCACTTAAAGGAACTAAAAAAAAGAACAACAAACTAAACCAAACTGATAGAAGGAAGAAAATAATAAAGACCAGAGCAGAAATAAATGAAACTGAGTCTAAAAGAAGATACAAAAGGTTAATGAATCCAAGATCTGGTTCTTTGAAAAGTTAAACAAGATTGACAAACTTTTAACCAGACTCATCAAGAAAAAAAAAGAAAGTGGACCCAAATAAATAAAATCAGAAATGAAAAAGAGATAATAGCTGACACCAAAGAAATTCAAAAGATTGTAAGAAAATATGAAAAACAACATGCCTAAAATTGGACAGCCTGGACAAAATGGCTAAATTCTTAGAAACATACAATCTGCAAACACTAAATCAAGAAGAATCAGAGAATCTGAATAGAGAGATTACATCTAGTGAAGTGAAGCAGTAGTCAAAAAATCCCCCTCAAACAAACAAACAAAAAAGCCCTGTACAGCATGGCTTCATAGGTGAATTTTACCAAACATTCTGAAGAGTAAAAATACCTCTCCTTCTTAAATTATTTCAAAAATTTCAAGAGAAAGGAAGGCTCCCAAACTCATTTTACAAGGCCAGCATTATTCTAATTTCAAAACCAGGGAAGGTGCTACAAAAACTTAAAATTATAGGCCAATATGCCTGATGTACATAGATACTAAAATCCTCAACAAAATATTAGCAAACTGAATACAGCAATGTATCAAAAAGATCATACACTATGATCAAGTGGGATTTATTCCAGGAATACAAGGTGGATACAACATTTGCAAATCAACAAATGTGATTTATCACATAAACAAAATGAAGGATAAAAATCATGTGATCCTATCAATAGATGCAGAAAAAAAGCATTCGATAAAATCTAACACACAATTATGATAAAAAGTCACAGTAAAGTGGGATTAGAGGGAACATGCTTAAACATGATAAAGGCCATATATGACAAACCCACTGCCAGCATCATACACAACAGGCAAAATCTACAAAGAGTCCCTTTAAAATAGGAAACAAGACAGGGCTGTCCACTTTCACCTCTCTCATTCAAAGTAGTACTGGAAGACCTAGACACAGCAAATAGACAAGTGAAAGAAATAAAAAACATCCAAATTAGAAAAGAAGAAGTAAAACTGTTTTTATTTGCAGTAGGCATGATACTGTACATAGAGATCCCCAAAGATTCCACCAAGTAGCTACTAGAAACAAATGAATTTAGCAAAGTAGCTGGATACAAAATTAATATACAGAAATCAGTTTCATTTTTATGTGCCAATAATGAACTAACAGAAATGGAAATTAGGAAAACAATCCCATTCACAATTATTTCAAAAAGAATAAAATACCAGAGAATATATCTAATTAAGGACATAAAAGACCTGTACTCAGAATATTTTAAGACACTAAAGAAAGAAATTGAAGTGGAAGCACATACCATATTTGTGGATAGGATGGAATTAACACCATTAAAATGTCCATACTATCCAAAGCAATCTACAGATTCAACACAATTCTTATCAAGATTCAAATGACATACTTCACAGAAGTAGAACAAATATTTCAAAAATTTAAGTGGGACCACAAAAGATCCCACATAGCAAGAGATTCTGAGGAAAAAAAATAAGTTGGAGGAATCACACTTCCTAACTTCAAACTATATTATAAGACCATAGTAATCAAAAGCGTGGTATTGGAATGAAAACAGACACATTGATCAATGGAACAGAATAGAGAACCCAGAAATAAACCCACACCTTCATAGTCAATTAATATGTAACAGAGGAAGCAAACACACACAATGGGCTAAAGAGAGCTTATTCAATAAATGTTTGAAAAATAGGACAGGTACATGTAGAAAAATAAAACTAGATCACCTTCTTACACCACACACAAGAATTAACTCAAAATGGATGAAGGGCTTAAATGATAAGAGAGAAACCATAGAATACCATAGAATACATTGGCAGCAAAATCTTGGACATTGTTCATAACAATATTAATACAAACAAACAAATAAACAAATGGGACCATATCAAAGGAAGAAATTTTTGCACAAAAAAGGAAGAAGTTTTTGTCAACAAAGGAAAACATCAAGAAAATAGAAAGACAACCCACAAAATGGGAGAATATATCTGCCCATTCCTCTGATAAGGAATTAAATATACAAAACTTATAAAGAATTTATAAAACTCAACATCAAAACAGACAAACAAATAACCCTACTAAAAAAAAAAAAAAAGGGCAAAGGACCTGAATGGACATTCTCCAAAGTGGGAATAGAGATGGCCAAGAGATATATAAAAAGAAGCTCAATGCCACTAATCATGAGAGAAATGTAAATTAAAATCCCAATGAGATATCACCTTACACCTGTCAGAATGGTTATCATCAATAAATCAACAAACAAGTGCTAGTGAAGATGTATAAAAATGGGTACCCATTGCACTACTGGTGGGAATGCAGACTAGTGCAGCCACTTGGAAAGCAGTATGGAGAAACCTCAAAAAAGTAAACATGGAATTGCCTTTTGACCCATTGATCCCACTTCTGGGAATATATATGAAAGAATCCAAAACACTAATTCAAAAGAACATAAGCACCTCTATGTTCATTGCAGCATTATTTAAAATCACCAAGATATGGAAGTATCCCGTGTCCATCAGTAGATGAGACACTTGGGTAGTCTCATCTACTGATGGGTAGATGGGTAAAACTGAGTAGATGGGTAAAACAATTATGGGTTATTTACATAATAGAATACTACTTGGCAGTAAAAAAGAAAAAAAATTACCTTTTTCAACAGCATGGATGGACCTGGAGAGCATTATGCTAAGTGATATAAGCCAGTCATAGAAAGAAAAGTACTATATTATTTCACTCATAAGTGTAATCTAATAAACAAACTGAACTAGCAAAATAGAGACAGACTCATAGTAGGGAGTAGGCTGACAGATCTGAGGGGGGTTGTGACATGGAAGGGTTGATCAAAGAAAGGTAAAGGACTCATGAACACAAATAACAGTGTGGTCAATGTAGGAAGGGAGGGAATGGGTGGAAGTTTAAGAGGGTATAAGGGCATAAATGGTATTGGAAATAACACAATTTGAAAAAGAAAATTAAAAAATATAAACTCGGAAAGATAAATTGAAAATATAGACATTTTTAAAAAAATTCGCCCGGCTGGTGTAGCTCAGTGGATTGAGCGCGGGCTGGGAACCAGAGGGTCCCAGTTCGATTCCCAGTCAGGGCACATGCCTGGGTTGCAGGCCAGGTCCCCAGTGAGGGCCATGTGAGAGGCAACCATACATTGTTCTTTCTCCCTCCCTTCTCCTCTCTCTGAAAATAAATACATAAAAATCTAAAAAAAAAAATTCTTTATACTTGGTGTACGATACTCAGCTAACAATAGACTCAAAAACTAATTTAATTTGCCTATTATATTAGATCCACCCATACATATAGTTTAAAATTTATATTCAGTCTTAACGTTTTAAATAAGAGATATCCTATTTCATACCCTGATAAATTATCTTCATGTTGCCCTGAAAGTTGAGGTTTAAATTTAGAACTCTTTGTCCTTCATATGTCCATGCAGAGCATGGCTTGAAACAGAGAGCTGGCCGCTACTAGCTGTTGTCCTACCCGTGATCTCACCTCTTATTTTGCCATCTCACAGGTGCATGTGGACTACCAGCCTGAAAACCTGCTTCATCCATGCCCTACTCTTTTCAAATAGACACTCTCTGACTACCTTCTAAGACCCTCACACACACATTGTAGTGTGGTCTGCTTTGGAAAGAAGGTACCAGGGAAGAGACCAGCATTAAGAACCACAATCAGACTTGGGGTCTTTTAATGAAAGCAACAGGTATCTGGAGCACAGTCTTGAATGGAAGGAGTGTGCTCTAGATGGGAAGATCCCCTTGACCCTGTGACTCCTCACCCTGTAGAAAGGGGTTCAGCCACAGAATATCAGGAGCAGGTCTCCTTAAAGTTCAACATTCTCCTAAGAGCAGCAGGTCTTTATGCTTGCTAGCCTCTTTCTTACCTGTGTCTAAGGACAGTACTGAGGCAAAGAGCTGTAGGAAGGGAAAGAAGAAAGTCATGAGGTAGAAAAGACAAGAAAACCTTTAAAATTGCTCTCTCTTTTCTTGCTTGTTTTGGAGTTATTGCAGTCTCGATGACACATCTATTAGAACTAAATGATGGGCATATATTAAAGATAAACATATGCATAGGTGTTTAGAAACATGACTGATGTTACTCCAGAAAAGTAATACCCATCTTCAAATATATTCAGACCATCCCACTGATAAGCTTCAATCTTAAACCGAGACTTACCTTTTTTAGAGTTCTATCATGGTTTCATTATAGCAGTTTCAAAGCAACAATACATGATGATATAAGGAACAGAACTTTTTCAACAAGAGGTCATTTTTTTGTTCCTTGTGGTTATAAGTGATAAACTCTTTGCCTAGATTTAGAAATCTTTGAAACTGAGAAATCTATAATTTGGTAATTTGATCTATAATACAAATTGTAAAGCAAGCACCAAAAAATGGTATATCTCATATTTTCCTTCTTCAATGTAAGCATATAGTGGGTGACAGAAATGGCCCTATATATAGTTGTGGAAAATAATTATGAGTAACATTCTTCAATAAAAGATTATTCTAGAATTCACAGGGCCCTCAAATAATTATTATAACTTCCTACATATATGAAAGACACATAGGCAAAGCCAAATGGGGTAGGTTGGATGGTGAGAGGCAGGGAGGGATGGAGCGGAGGGGAGGGGCACAGTGGGGTGTAAAAGGAGACAAATGTATTTAAGCAACAATAAAATATAATTATTATAACTTCATAGCCACAATTGCTTCTTATTAGTTAGGTAAAATATGGCACATGCCCAATGAAATTGACTTTGGTAGCATGGAGAATTCAACAGTAAATCTGAATTTAAGAAAGGATGTGTATTAAGAGGAGGGCACATAGAATAGATTAATGTATAATTATAATGGGTAGAGCAAAGAAGACTAAAGCTTCAAGTGTAAAAAGACTGAAATGTTCAATAATCCTAAAGATGATTTAAAAATTATGTACAAAACAAAGAAAAATAACATATTTTTGGTCGTGATTAGAAGTTAATGAATGGCACAATAAAGACAATGAACTAATGTTTGTAGCAAGTGGTACAATGTTAAAGTTTAAGAACCCATGGTTTCCTCAACAAACGTTTTGTTTCTGCCTCATTCATGAAACAGAATACCCCTTAGTTAGCAATGGGTCAAATAAACCATACTCGGAATTTCCCAGGGGTTCTATAATTTTAAGAGGTTATACAAGCGTATTCAAATTACTTGACTGAGTTACAGTGCAGAGAATCAAACATTGTTGAACTAAACGACCACTAATTGACTTTCAAACTCTTAGGTTAAAATATTTTGTAAAGATAAGTTTCTCATTTACTTGTTAAGAAATGCTGTTAAGAAATACCAATGCTGTTAAGAAATACAAATATTTTTTGGCATTCATGTGTGTCTCAATTAAAGGAAACATTTATTTTTTAACTAATGCTAGTGAATAAAATAAAAATACTTCAAATTGCTGACAATTTTCTTCCTAGCTCATAAGAACCAACATAATGAAGGATATCAAGCTATTTTCCAGGGAAATTATACCTAAAGTACGTCATTACTGTCATCTGATGCATTTATAGAAGATTCATTTATCTCTAGGAAGGTGGAACCAGATTGAAATGGGTGTGTCCAGTTCCTATAAATGGGCTTGAGCTGCTAGACATATGGAGGAAAATCATATTTGATTAATTTCAAAGTGTATCAAATATAATATGAATGACAACTAAACTCTTCCTAAAACAGAAAAGCCATCTGTGTAAATGTAGACCTATTTTCAGTGAAAACTATGTTTGCAACTGCTCTTGGGTTAGTATCCGCATTTTTTTTTAAGTTAGAAAGTTTTACACCATTGCTTTTTATCAAGTTATTGCCTCTGTTCTCCACCTTCTACAAGTATAATTTGAGAGATACAGATAACAAATTTATTGCAATAGTCCTATTTAAAGAATATTCTCCAATTATATGTTTGATTCTATGTCCTTCGTGCAATTTAATGTCATTTTCCATTAAATCATATTTAAAATATTATAATAACCTAAAGCTGCAGTACAGAAAGATGTTCTATATCAATTAGAAGTATTTTTTATTTTAAAAATAAAAGGAATTTCTATTTCTTGATGAAAAGAGAAAATTAATATATTTAAGGTTTTATTTTTACCTTTTTTATAGTAGGGCAAGATGTACTATAAAAAGTTTCTATTCTTTTTATATATATTTAAAGTTCATAAGCTATTCATTGTTTTAGGTTAGAACACATAGATGTCACATTTTCCTTCTATTACTAAACATTTGGAATAATTATAAACATCCATTAATGCAAGTTCATTGTCTAGATTGACCATCTCACTAAAAACAACTGCAAAACCTGAATACAATTTAAAAAATAACCAACTGAACACATAAGACCATGAGGACAGTGCAGCATTATAGGGCTAACATGTGAAGAAGAAAATCCAGCAAACTGAGTTCAACATTTTGAGGTGCTTTTTCCCAGGAAATGGTAATAGATGTCCACAGACGTGATGGAGAAATGAGCAGAGATTCCAACAGCCTATTAAGATCAAGGGGATCAAAATCATAGTACAAGACTCCCTGCTCAGGAATGGAAAGAAAGGGGAAACCCTCCAAAAGTGGTCCATACCCAGGAAGTAAGGATACAGCAGCTACAATCCAGCCTTCATACAGCAAAGGCCTGGCTTCCAATCAGACAAATCCCTGATTGAGTGAATGCAATATGGCCGCTAGTTTTCCCAGGTAAATACTTGCAAAAAAAAAAAATGTAAATTCTTCCTGGAAGAAAATAAGAGTGACCTGAGCTAATTATCTCTATAACTTGCAAAATTTAATTTTAGTACTAAACAAATAAACAGTCAGACAAGTTAATGTAAAACAGTGATTGCTTCAGCAGCAGACATACACACAAAGTTGATGTGATCATGGACCAAAGAAACAATACAATTGAGACAAATTCACATAAGACTGAAAAAGAATGGTGGTCAGTGGTAATATTCAGATATTAATCTAACTGCCTACAATATTTGTCATTTCTACTGGATCTTACTTAGAAAACAGAATAATAAAAAATAGCCTTAAAAAAAACTTTTTTATTTCTAAGTCTACCCAAAGACATGAAGAATTGAATGCATTAACACACATGTGTTTCCTCTTGCTGCCATAAAAAATTACCACAAACTTAGCAGCTTAAAACAGTGCAAATCTTGAGGCCATAATCAAGGCATTGGCAGGGCTATGTGACTTCCTAGAAGCACTGAAGAAAACCCTTTCCTTGCATTTTCAGCTTCTAAAGGCCCACTTTCCTCATCTTGTGGCCCCTTCTTCATCTTCATAGCCCAGGAGAGTATGGAATCCTTTTTCTATCACAACTCCCTGTCACATTTCTTCTGACCGTTCTTCTACCTCTTGTAAGAATTATGTCCTTAAATTAGGCCCACCCAGATAACCCAGGATAATAGTCTCTATATTAAAATGAGCTAGTCAGCAACCTAATTGACTCTGGACCCTTAATTTCCTATTATCATGTAAGATAACATATTTATAGGTCATGGGAACTAGCTCATGAACAATTTTTGGTGGTGGCAAGGGACATTCTTATCCTTCCTACAACAGGCACTGATGTAGAGACATTTAGTTAATATTTGCTAAAAAGTAACTGATTGATATAGGAAAAATCTGGATATGTATTAGCATTTTCCATTTATTGACTTTTCTATATGTGAATATATTTTAACTTTAAAGATTAGATTCAGCACAGAAGGAGGAATATTTTATAATTTTATAAAGGAACTGTAATGATGGAAAGTGAAGGTACTGCCCTATCCCATAGTTGTCTTTGGCCTTGTTAAACTATTCTAACATCATGAATGATGTGACAGTGAAGAATGAAGAGTAAAGAGTACAGAATGGAGTTCAAATACCAGTTTTATTTTGACTTTCAGACTCTTAAATTAATTATAATATATAAAAGGTACATTATCACTGGTAGCAACCCATTAGTTTTATAGACTAGGAAATTGAAGCCATGTGAATAGCATTCTTTATCAAGAATCATATATATACAAATGTCATATAACATTGTAGAATTTGGACTAGTAGTAAATTGTCCCCATTTAATATCTTTTATCACATATTTCTTAAAACTCCACCCAGAGAATTAAAATGTATGAATAGGGGCTTCCGGCCAAGATGGAAGCATAGGTAGACACACTGTGCCTCCTCACACAATCAAAAGAGGAAAAACAACAATTTAAAAAACAAAAATATCCAGATCTGACAGAAAACTGAACTGAGTGGGAGTCCGACAACCAAGGTGTTAAAGAAGACACATTCATCCAAACCAGTGAGTGGGGAGGAGCCGGGTGGAGAGCACTTGGCAAGACACAATTTGTGGAGCGGTACCAGCAATGCTCCAGCTTCCTGGAGAGGCCTGTGGTGGGCGCCCCTGGCCAAAACGCGGCAGGTGCACTCGGCGAAACTGGGGCTGAGACTGGTGGACTGGGCGGTCCCTCATTTTTGCGCAGATAAACCAGGAGGAAAAGCTGGGGAGTGGAACAGGCCACGCGCCCCACCAACGCAGGGAAATAAAGCCTCAAACCACCAATTGAATACACCTGTGGGTGTTGAGGCAGCAGTGGGAGGAATGCCAAGCCTCACAGGAGAGTTCACTGGGGAGACCCACAGGGACTTGGAACAATGCAGGCCCATCCACTCACCCTGGAGCCAGCAAAGAAGGGACCAACTTGCTTGTGGGTAGCTGGGGAAGTGCGGAGAACAGAGCAAGAGCCGTTATTCTCTTAGGCACCGCCCCCACAGGCAGCGTCACAACACAATGTGGTGGGTTACCCCACCTTGGTGAACACCTAAGGCTCCGCCCCTTAAAGTAACAGGTGCACTGAGAAAAAAAAAATGGCCCAAATGAAAGAACACATCAAAGCTCCAGAAAAAATACAACTAAGTGATGAAGAGATGGCCAACCTATCAGATGCACAGTTGAAAACACTGGTAATCAGGATAGTCACAGGATTGGTTGAAAGTTGGTTGCAATTAGTTGAACAAATGAAGGATAATATAAAGAAAATGAGGGGAAATCTGCAGGGAACCAATAGGGATGAGAAGGAAACTGGGGCTCAAATCAACGCAGTGGACCAGCAGAAAGAAAAAAACATCCAACCAGAAAAGGATGAAGAAACAAGAATTCAAAAAACTGAGGAGAGGCTTAGGAACCCCCAGGACATTTTTAAACGTCCCAACATGTGAGTCATAGGGGTGCCAGAAGGAGAAGAGGAAGACCAAGGGATTGAAAACTTATTGGAACAAATAATGAAGGAGAACTTCCCCAAGATGGTGAAGGAAATAGACTTCCAGAAAGTCCAGGAAGCCCAGAGAGTCCCAAAGAAGTTGGACCCAAAGAGAAACACCCCAAGACACATCACAATGACATTACCCAAGATTAAAAATAAGGATAGGATCCTAGAAGCAGCAAGATAAAAGGAGACAGTTACCTACAGAGAAGTTCCCATAAGACTGTCAGCTGATTTCTCAAAAGAGACCTTGCAGGCAAGAAGGAGCTGGAGAGAAGTATTCCAAGTTATGAAAGGCAAGGACCTACCTCCAAGAATACTCTATCCAACAAAGTTATCATTTAGAATGGAAGGGCAGATACAGTGCTTCTCAGATAAGGTCAAGTTCAAAGAGTTTATCATCACCCAACCTTTAGTATATGAAATGTTAAAGGGATTTATATAAGGCATGGAGGAATATCAACAGGGGAGTGGTAGCGGGAGAGAGGGAGAAAAGGTGAAGAGAATAAGTAGCATAAATGGTAGGTAGAAAACAGATGGGGGATGTTAAGAATAGTATAGGAAATGTAGAAGACAAAGAACTTATGTGTATGACCTATGGACAAAAACTAAAGGGCGGGGAATGGGGGGTGGGGGTGGAGGGGAAGAAAGGGGAGAAATGAGACAACTGTAATAGCATAATCAATAAAATATATTTAAAAAATGTATGAATAAATGTGACCAACTCAAATTGCCATATTGCCTATAATTGTGAATTTTAAATTTGGATTTCTGGTATAAATAAACATTTAAATATAAATTTTATAGTATTATTTCTTTACAAGCTAAATACTCTAAAATAATTAACATCTTATGTTGGTGGATGAAAGAGGATATGATTCTGTTGTATGAACATAAAGTTTAGCAGGAAAGATTGAGTTTAATTTTTAACATATTTTGATATTTATATCGCATGGGAAACCCTATAAAATGCATTAAATTTAAATTTTGTTGAAGTATATAGCATATGAAATCGCCATGATTTTTTGCAGAACTCTCTCTTTACTTTATATGTCAAGCATCCTATTACCTTGAAAAGCCTCTTGTGTTAAACAGTTCAAAACACCATTATTTATTGTCTTATACTATCAAAGCAGACTTATATAAACTGTAGCACAAACATTGATCCCATGATCACAAAAATAATCAAAATAATTTTAAAAAATTTGATGGCATAAAACACATTCTTATTTAGAAAAGTAAAACCCCTGTTCCAATGTATTTTGGTAAAAACAAAACAAAACAAAACGAAAAACCCTCCCAAGTCTTCCAAGTGTCTATAACTTCCAAATAATTCATATTCAACTGGTTGGTCTTTGGTGGCTATATCAGAGTTAATCAGATTGATAAAGACAAATAGCATCTTTGCTTGCCAGGGAAAAGATGAATTGAAGTCATATCTTCCATATTTATCTTTGATTCAAGGTAATGGAAAAAATATCTAATATCAAAAGGGATAATTATTTAAATCTTCAAGCATCTTTTGCCACCTGATAATGCACAACAATAGTGTCAGTACAAGGACTGGCAGAGATGTTGTTCTCATCATTAGAATATTAAAATTGTATTTGGACCTACTGCATTCTTCAAAGCACGAACTTAAACTGATGATTAGTTTTCATTGCCAATTTTTATGTTCATTCATTAGCTTAATCCTGAGTAAATTACCTATTTGACAAGTTTATGTGAAAACCTCCCCTTAAATACGAAGGCTTTTTGTTCCTATGGTCCTTATTAATTATTTCCTTTGATGAACATAAGAACAGGCAGTGACAGAAAGAAAATGAAGATATCAAATAATATCAGGAACTTTTTTATTTGTAAAAACAATGTACTGATAAAGTTTGCTTATGCTCTGAGTCAATACACATATTAAGATATGAATACATTTATATATTCAATCACTCAGAAGTTGTTCAGCCTTTAAAATGGAGCTGTAACAATGAACAATATAAAACATATATCTTATTTTTACAATATTTCAGATGATGAGAATATGTAGATATATATTTGATTTACATTTTAATGAAAGGATGCATTGTAAAGTCAATACGTACACTGAGGTAGTGAAAAATCAAAATCAATAATGAAAATCTCTCCAACAACTCATTAAATACTTTATACATGGTTTCGTGTAAATACAGATGTATGCAGAATCGTATGAAACATGGGATGAATAAATGTACTTGAGGAAAGAATGTCTTATTGCAGATTTTCATATTTGATCCATTCTCACTTTAAGCCAACTATGGGACTCCCAAAGATGAATAGAAAGGTAGGTGAAGATTCTTAATTCCTGCATGGCTTCCTGTGTTTACAACATTCAATATTTACATTAAACCTTATTAAACATAACATAACCATTTTTTGCTCATTTTTTATGGACTTCAGAAGTTGGTGATCTTGGTTTAAAAGGTCAGTTCCAGCATCTTGAGGAAATGTGAATATGCATGTACTAAAACACTAATCTATACCTACACCTGCACCTATATCTGCACCTGTTTCTGCACCCACACTCACACCTATATCCACACCGCATCTGTTCCTGCACCTATACCTACATCTACATCAATATCTGTATCTATATCTACAGCTATCTCTATATCAATATCTGTATATATAATATGCAGGCTAGGGCTAAGTGGGAAATCTCTCCAATAAATATTTGAGCTGAGTTTTGGGACATGGGTAGGATCTAGCCAAGCAGGGCGCTGAGAGAAAGTACTCAGATGGCAGAACAACTGAAGGTTGGGGACATGAGAAAACAGAGCCTGGCCAAGGCACAGCAGTCTGTTCAATGTGCCAGGAGCACAAGTATGAGGGGCACACAGCCAAATGATTAATCTAGATAACTAATCACAAGGCAGATTATAAAGGCTCAGACATGGCCAAGAGATGGGGTTTGGATTTGGTTGGATTTGGTCTTTAATGTAACAGGGGGCCACTTAAACAAAACTCGACTCATCATATCAAATTAAAAGCAGAGGACAAAAAAAAGAAAAACAAAAAAAAATGGAAAATGACTACTAGTTCCCTTTATGTTCTCCATGCAATAATCGGCTTTCAAAAGATAAGCAGGACTATATGCATTAAACATGTCTTGTAGTATCCTTCTGCCAAGGAGAGGGGCTTTAAAGAAATGTGGTTGTCTAGGGTGAAAAGTTCCTGGTAATTCAGTCACAGTGATGTATTGGGACATAACACGCAGTGGTCCTGTGGGAGGCAGCATCAAAATTTCAATTATAGGCAACTAAAATATTTAAAATATTTGAAATGATTCATATTGCTTTCTAAGCCCTTGAGCTTTGAGAAATTACCATGTGGATTTTCATCACCAGTGGGCACAACAGTCTGGGAATTGTTATTTTTTGGAGGTACACACTAGGGATAACTACAAGCTAGTTATTTGAATTTGTGTCTGCCTAAGTTATAACACATAGCATTACTCTTTCTTGACAATGTATTTGAATGGCTCCAGAGCTTCAAATAAGTCCCAAATTGAGGTGCATGTCTATAACATTAAATTGTCAGTGAAAACCTGGTATAGGTCAAATCTAATGCCACAACCAATATTAATTCAATGTTGTTGACATTGTAAGTGGAAATAAGGATTTATATGTAAGATGGACACACAAGTTTTTAACTCAAGCTCTGCCATTTACTAGCAATACAACCTTGAGAATGTCAGTTTTTATTAGCATTAATTTCTTGATGCAAGAAAGGGACAAACAATACCATTTAATGTTCTTGTGAAGATTAAGTGAAATAACAAAGTCCTTGATCAAATAACAAAATAATATATATTAGTACTTCAATAAATGTGTCTTAAATGACAGACACTATTAATGACTCTAGAAATAGTATAAATGGAGATCAGTATAGCCTTGTAGCATCAAGAGAAACCTTTGCTGAAGAGAGAAAAATCACACACACACCCCTACACAAAATTTCTCACTAATTCTTTTTTATATAATTTATACCACCCTGTTAAAGTTATACTGTTGCGAAGAGAAAATTGATTAAGAAGGTGCTAAAAATAAAATTAAATTTTGAAGAGGCTGAAGGAATGATACAAAAAGAAAGAATAATTATTATTCTCTCATACAAGTTACTGTTGTCATTGCAAAACAGAATGGGATACATTTGATCTTGCCATAAGTAAACTACCTTCCCAAAGCAAGTGTTCATTCATGAGGTGAATTACAATGCTCCAGGACACAATTTAGTGAATTGCTTCTTCTTAGGCTCTGACCAGAACCCCTTGAGAATATGATTTTTATTAAACCATTGTGTGCTACTGAAAGTTGTGTCCCAGACAAATTGTTTTCTGTAGAATTAATGTAACAAAACACACTTGTATGCCTATTATCCTTTTTTCTTATAAAATGACCTAGAGGTTTATATTTGCCTAATTGATGATACCATAAATACATAGAAACATGTATAGTTTGCAAAGTTACAAGACTGATACTTTTTCCTATGAAAACAGCATTAAAAGCCTTCACAGGTTGAATGATAAACTGGAAAATTAATTTTGTCCATGTTTGTTTTGGCCATGTTTCTCTAATTGCTTACCCTAATATGTTACTTTTAGATAAACAGCATGTTCGTATAAGAATCCTAGAAACTAACTTCAAAGATACGAACTCCAAACTTCAGTTGTTCCAGTTCTGATAGATTTGCTGACCTTGAACCATAAAACCAGAATGACACACACCAGATCATAGCTTGACCAGTTCCAAGGTCCTCGTCAGAATTGACTGTGCATGTAGAGAACTTTTCAACACCCTCCCCTTGATTTATTTTGCTGTTTTCCCTCCTCCTCCTTATAATAACCTCTGCCTGCATTGAGATGTTAATATGGGCTTTGGGACAAGGATCCCCCATCTTCTCAGTCTGCTGGCTCTTGAACAAACCATTTTACTTACACCAGCACCTGCCTCTCTGGTACTCGTTTTCCAAGCAGCAGACATCTGGAGCTAGGTTCTGTATCAATTTTGCAGTCATATTTTAATTATCAAAAGGAGTATATGCAAAGTACCACTATTGAAAAATATTCAGAAAGTGATGATCAGATTTAGGAAACAACACGATATACACCAAAACTGAACCTATACCTAACCTTCTTTATTGTGATTAAAGTGTATCTTTAAAATATTACTACCTTGATAGGAAGCTTTTGATATAGGTGATGAATTTTTGCTAAAGTTCAGAAATAGCCCATTATTCCTATTCTTACTGTCAACATAGCCATAGGATATTTTGTCATTGTATCAGCCCTCTGGGATCTACCCAGATGAATTTCTTTGAAGTTCATCCATTATTCATTGAGAGAGAGCACATAGGCACCATTTCGTCTGCATCATCTATAAATTCTTAACTATACTTTTGACACATTCTTTATATGAATAATTAACAGAAATCAATTCCTGCAGCTTTTTTTGTTTGAATTATCCTACTCTTTAATATTTTCTTGTATGTCCAATCAACAATAATTCTTCAACTATCTTGATATCAATGAAAAAACAAATTTATTGAGAAGCTGTGGAATCTTGAAGATTTAGCAATAAGCCACTCAGAAATCCAAGATATTCCTCCTTTTATGAAAAATATTATTGCACTCATGCATAATGTGATCATTGCTTTGATCATTTATTCATTCAACTTTAAAATGGTCTTTTAAGAAATCTTTGTTTTGAGCTCACTGTGGGCTAATATTTAGAGGACCTAACAGAGAACAAGCCATGATAACTTCCCTAAACATTTTTGTAATCCATTAAAGCATATCCTAATATTTTTGACATAGTAAATGATATTTTTATTTAGATAAAAATCTCTTTCCTATCCCTGCCAGCAAATGCCATTTATTTTTTTTTAAATAATTACTTTATTGTTGTTCAATTACAGTTGTCCATCTCTTCTCTCCTCCCCTCCCCCCTTACCCTCCCACCCCACCTCACTTCCCCACCTCGTTTCTCCCCCTTGGATCTGTCCATGTATCCTCCATAGTGGTTCCTGAAAATGCTTCTCCCCATTGTCACCTCCCCCCTCCCCCCTGGCTATTGTTAGAATGTTCTTAATTTCAATTTCTCTGGTTATGTTTTGTTTCCTTTCTGCTTTTGTTGATTATGTTCCAGTTAAAGGTGAGATCATATGGTATGTGTCCCTCATCCCCTGGCTTACTTTACTTAGCATAACGTTCTCCAGTTCCATCCATGCTGTTGCAAAGGGTATAAGCTCCTTCTTCCTCTCTGCTGTGTAGAATTCCATGGTGTAAATGTACCATAGTTTCTTGATCCATTCATTTGTAGATGGATGCTTAAGTTGTTTCCAGCACTTGGCTATTGTAAACTGTGCTGCTATGAACATTGGAGTGCATAGGTTCTTTTGAATTGGTTTTTCAGGATTCTTAGGGTATAATCCCAGCTGTGGAATTGCTTCGTTGAAAGGCAGTTCCATTTTCATTTTTCTGAGGAAGTTCCATACTGTTTTCCACAGTGGCTGCACCAGTCTGCATTCCCACCAACAGTGCAGTAGAGTTCCCTTTTCTCCACATCCCCTCCAACAGTTATCTGTTGCTTTGTTGATGATGGCCATTCTGACTGGTGTGAGGTGGTCTCTCATTGTGGTTTTAATTTGCATCTCTCTGATGGCTAATGATGTTGAGCATCTTTTCATATGTCTCTGGGCCCTCTGTATGTCCTTTTTCGAGAAGTTTCTGTTCATGTCTTTTGCACATTTTTTAATTGAGTTTTTTGTCTTCCTGGAGTGGAGTCGTACGAGTTTTTTATATATTTTGAAGATCAAACCCTTGTCTGAGATCTCATTGGCAAATATGTTTTCCCATACGGTTGGTTCTCTTTTTATTTTAATACTATTTTCTTTAGTCCCACAGAAGCTCTTTATTTTGATAAGGTCCCATTTGTTTATTTTTTCCTTTATGTCTTTTGATCTAGGGGATATATCATTGAAGATGTTGCTGCGTGGAATGTCTGAGATTTTCCTACTGATGTTTTCCTCTAGAACTTTTATGGTGTCAAGACTTACATTTAAGTCTTTTATCCACCTTGAATTTATTTTTGTGTATGGTGTAAGTTGGTGTTCGAGTTTCATTTTTTTGCAAGTAGCAGTCCAGATTTCCCAACACCATTTGTGAAGAGGCTATTATTATTCCATTTTATGCTTCTGCCCCCTTTGTCGAAGATTAATTGCCCATAGAGACTTGGGTTTATTTCTGGGCTCTCTATTCTGTTTCATTGGTCTATCTGTCTGTTTTTATGCCAGTACCAAGCTGTTTTGATTACAGTGGCCTTGTAATATAGTTTGATATCAGGAATTGTGATCCCTCCTGCTTTGCTCTTCTTTCTTAAAATTGCAGCTGATATTCGGGGTTGTTTATGGTTCCATATAAATTTTTGAAGTGTTTGTTCTATATCTGTGAAATATGCCATTGTACTTTGGTGAGGATTGCACTTATTCTGTAAATTGCTTTGGGTAATATTGACATTTTGATGATGTTGATTTTTCACATCCATGAGCATGGTATGTGTTAAGTCATTTGTTTGTGTCTTCCATGATTTCTTTCTTCAGTGTTGTGTAGTTTTATGAGTACAGGTCTTTTACCTCATTGGTTAAGTTTATTTCCAGGTATTTTATTTTTTTTGTTGCTATATCAAATGAGATTTTTTCCTGATTTCTGTTTCTGCTGTTTCACTGTTGTTATATAAAAATGCCTTTGATTTCTGTATATTGACTTTGTATTCCACTGCTTTGCCAAATTCAATTATTAGATAGAGTAGATTTTGGCGGAGTCTATAGGATTTTCTAAGTACACTATCATGTCGTCTGCAAACAATAGTTTTGTTTCCTCCTTTCCGATTTGGATGCCTTTTATTTCCTTTTCTTGTCTGGTTGCTGTGGCTAAAACTTCCAGTACTATATTGAATAGAAATGGTGATAGTGGACAACCTTGTCTTGTTCCTGATCTTAGTGGGAAAGATTTTAGTTTTTGTCCATTGAGTAAAATGTTGGTTATAGGTTTCTCATATATGGCCTTTGTTATGTTGAGGAATGCTCCCTCTATTCCCACTTCGCTAAGTGTCTTTACCATAAATGGATGCTGTACCTTATTGAATACTTTTTCTTCATCTATTGATATGATCGTGTGATTTTTGTCTTTGCTTTTGTTTATGTGATGTATACATTTATTGTTCTGAGAATATTGTCCCATCCTTGCATCCCTGGGATGAATCCAACTTGGTCATGGTTTATAATCTTTTTAATGTATTGCTGGATGCGGTTTGCTAATATTTTATTGAGGATTTTAGCGTCAATGTTCATCAGTGATATTGGCCTGAAGTTTTCTTTCTTTGTTGTGTCTTTTTCTGGATTTGGGATTAGGATTATGCTGGCATCATAAAAAGAGTTTGGGAGTCTTCCATCATTTTGGATTTTTTTGGAATAGTCTGTGAAGGATAGGTGTTAGTTGTTCCTTAAATGCTTTGTAGAATTCTCCTGTGAAAACATCTGGACCAGGGCTTTTGTGTGTTGAAAGTTTTTTGATTACTGCTTTAATTTCGTCTGCTGTTATTGGTCGGTTCAGTCTTTCTGTTTCTTCTTTATTGAGTTTTGGAAGATTATATTTTTCTAAAAATGTATGTGTTTCTCCTAGGTTTTCATATTTCTTGGCATACAGTTCTTCATAGTAGTGTCTTACAATCTTTTGTATTTCTGTGGCATCAGTTGTAATATCTTCTCTGTCATTTCTGATTGAGTTTATTTGGGTCCTCTCTTTTTTTCTTTATGAGTCTGCTTATATGCTTGTCTATTTTGTTTATCTTTTCAAAGAACCAGCTCCTATATTCCTTGATCCTTAGAATTGTGCATTTAGTCTCTATGTCATTTAATTCTGATCTGATCTTGGTTATTTCCTTCCTTCTACTTGCTCTGGGTTGTCTTTGTTGTTGTTCCTCAAGTTCTCGTAGACGTAGGGTTAGGTTATTTGTTTGAAATGTTTCTACTTTTTTTAGTAGGCCTGTATTGTTATGAACTTCCCTCTCAGGACTGCCTTCATTGTGTCCCATAAGTTTTGGGTTGTTGTAAGTTCATTTTAATTTGTTTCAGGAACTTTTTGATTTCTTCCCTAATCTCGTCCTTGATCCATTCATTGTTTAACAGCATGCTATTCAATCTCCATGATTTTGAGTGTTTGGAGGTGTTTTCCTTTGGCTTGGTTTCTAATTTCAGTCCCTTGTGATCAGAGACAATGCTTGGTATGATTTCAATTTTCTTGAATTTGTTGAGGTTTGTTTTTTGTCCTATCATATGATCTATTTTTGAAAATGTTCCATGTGCATTTGAAAAGAATGTGTATTTAGCTTCTTTGGGGTGAAAGTCTCTCTATATATATCAGTTAAGACCATTTCATCTAGGGTGTTGTTCAATGTCACAATATCTTTGCTGATATTTTGTTTGGAGGATCTATTCATTTTTGACAGTGGGGTGTTGAAGTCCCCTACTATAATTGTGTTGCTATCAATGTCTTTCTTGAAGTCCTCCAAGATTTTCTTTATGTATTTGGGTGCTCCTGTGTTGGGTGCGTATATGTTTACAATGTTTATGTCTCCTTGGTGGATTCTTTCTTTGAGTATTATGAACTGTCCTTTTGAATCTCTCTCTATGGCCCTTTATTTGAAGTCTATTTTTTATGATACGAGTAGTGCAACCCCAGCTCTTTTTTCTTGTCCGTTTGCTTGGAAAACTTGTTTCCAGCCCTTCACTTTCAGTCTGTGTAGGTCTTTTGTCCTGAGGTGGGTCTCTTGTAGGCAGCATATGTGTGGGTTGCTTATCCATTCCGTTATTCTACGTCTTTTAATTGGAGCATTTAATCTATTTACATTTAAGGTTATTATTGATAGGTACTTATTCATTGTCATTTTTCTTATACCTGTGTTTCTCTTTCTCTCTCTTTCCCTTCCTTTCTTTAAATAGTCCCTTTAGCATCTCTTGCAGAGCTGGTTTGGTGGAGGTGTATTCTTTTAGACTTCTTTTGTCTGGGAAGCTCCTTATTTGGCCATCTATCTTGATTGAGAGCCTTGTTGGGTAGAGCAGTCTTGGTTGCAGGCCTCTGGTTCTCATTACTTAGACTATTTCCTGCCATTCTGTTCTGGCTTTGAGTGTTTCCATTGAGAAGTCAGCTGCTAACCTTATCAGGGCTCCCTTGTATGTTACTTCTGGTTTCTGCCTAGCTTCCTTTAAGATTCTTTGTCTTGGAATTTTGCCATTTTAATGATTATCTGTCTTGATGTAGGCCTGTTAGGGTTCATTTTGTTTGGGACTCTCTGTATTTCTTGAATTTGTGTGGCTTTTTCTCTCATCAGATTCGGAAAGTTTTCCATCATTACTTTTTCGAATAGGTTTTCTATCCCTTGTGTCTCTTCTTCTCCTTCTGGTATCCCTATTATACGAATATTGTTACGTTTCATGTTGTCCTGCTTTTCCCTTAATACTTCTTCATTGTTTCTGAGTCTCTTTTCCTGTTCTTGCTCTTTTTGGGTGCTTTTTTCTACGTTGTCCTCCAGCTCGCTGATCCAATCCTCTGCCTCATCGAGCCTGCTTTTGATTCCTTCTATTGTGTTCTTCAGTTCCTATATTGTATTCTTCATTTCCTCTTGGCCCTTGTGAATAGTTTCTATTTCCTTTTTCATGTTGACATAGTTTGCAGTGAGTTCATTATAGTTT